>PVJN01034136.1:0-22970 GCA_004026805.1 Lasiurus borealis | reverse complement strand
GTAAGCAGGCCAGAAAGGATGACGTCGGCTCCCAGCAGGGGGCGCGGGCCGAAGGGAAGGGGGCGTGCCCCGGCGAGGGGCGTGGCTCGGGAACGGGGCGTGGCGGAGGGGGCGGGGCCCTGGAAGGGGGCGGGGTGCCGCGCTGGCCCTCGGCCAACGCAGCGCGAAGCACTGAGGTGAGAAAGGAAGGAGCCGGGGGGTCTCGGGACGGGGCGGAGGCCCCAGTCCGCCGGCTGCGCGCCCGCCAAACGCTGACCTCGCACTTGGCATGTCCTCCTGCCGCCGCGCGGCCCGGCGCCCCGCGCTGCCCGCGGCAAACCTACCTCCGCTGCGTTCCTCCGCCGCGTTCCGCGTCCACACCGCTCGCGCCGAGGGGCGGACGGCACCTAGCGGGCGCGGGCGCGGGAGCGGGAGCCGGAGCCGCCGCCCTCAGCCCGCGCAGGCGCCGTGCGCGCCAGCCGTCAGCGGGGAAAGCCCGCCCCGCGGATGCGCATTCCCGGCGCGCCCCTCGGACCCGAGGAGCGGAGCCTCGGTCCTCGGCCCGCGCAGGCGCGGTGCTCTCCGGCCCGGCGAGAGACGTCCCGCTCCGGGCGGGAGCCCCGCGCAGGCGCACTGGGCGTGTCGTGACTCCTCCCGGCGCGCCGACCAGCTGTGAGGTCCGGCCCGTGGCTGCGCGGGGCCGCGGCGCGGGGCTGCCCGCACGATCGGGAGGGGGGCGGGGCCCGCGGGCCGTGTGGGCCCGGGATGGAGACCCATGTACGAGCGACAGACATGCCGGTCGCGTCCGGACCCAGGACTCCCGCCCGTTCTCGCGCTTCTCGTAGTAACTCAGTTACTCTGTCCGCGCTGTTCAATGGGAATCATCTGTCATTCTCTCCGCTGGGGAAATGCGGGCAGAGTGATTGCGTTTTCATTTCCCAAAAGGAATTTGAGATTAAAAGGGAAATAGATGGCGTGCGGGTCCCGGGCTGCGGGGCTTCGGTTTGTAAAATGAAAGATAACGGGGATGGGCGTTGGCGATGGTGGACAACGTGAATGCATTTAATACGCTGAACTATACGCTGATACATGGTTAAGTGGTAAATTTTATGGTCTGTGGACTTAAAAAGGAACAGGGACACCAAATGCCGATAGGAGGGATGAAAAAAGGAATTCATTCCAGATTCTATACATTTTAAAAAGATGATAAACATATCACAAAACTTTTGGGAAAAAAAATGACAAATCCCACAGATTCCTTGAAAAGCAAATTTACCAAAACTGAATATGTAGAAAACGTGCGTAGTTCTGTATCTGTTAACGATACTGACTTAATAATAATCTTCTTACAAAGAATAGTCCAGTCCCAGGTGGTATCACTGGTAAATGTTTCCAAACATATAAGGAGAAAAGAATACCAGTATTTTATACAAATTCTTCCGGAAAACAGAGAAAAGTGAAATATTTCCTAGCTGGTTCTATGCCGCCAGGATAAAACGGCTATAAAGTGTTAGCAGAAATAATCCAAGGAGCCCAGCCGGTGTGGTGCAGTAGTTGAGCCTCAACCTATGCACCAGGAGGTCAAGGTGGGATTCTGGCCAGGGCACATGCCCAGGTTGCTGGCTCCATCCCCAGTGCGGGGTGTGCAGGGGGCAGCCAACCAATGCTTCTTTCTCATCATGGTTGTTCCTGTCTCTCTCCCTTCCTCTCTGAAATCAATAAAAATATATATTTAAAAAATAATCCAATGATATATAAAGTGATTATGTTTCATAACCAAGTGTGGTTTGTGTAATATATCATTTAATTAATGTATCATTTTTAAAAAACCTACCCACAAAGAAAGTCCAGCCTCAAATGATTTCACTGGTGAATTCCATCAAATGTATAAGCAAGAAATAACACCATTATTAAACAAAAGTTTAAGAAAATATAGGATGATGGTGGGAAGAGATTAACCAAAGAACTTATATGCATACTAGTGGCCCAGTGCATAAATTCATGCACGGGCCTCAGCCCAGCCTGCACCCTCACCAATCTGGGACCCTTTCGGGGGATGTCCAGCAGTCAGACATACCTTTTGCAATCTGAGACCACTGGCTCCTAATTGCTCACATGCCTGCCTGACCACCAGGGAGCAGTTGACTGGTCAACCAGATGCTATGATGTGCACTAACCACCAGGGGGCAGATGCTCCGACCAGTAAATTAGCTTGCTGCTGGATTCCGCCAATGGTAACTGAGCTAGATGGGCTGGACATGTCCTGGAGCCCACCCACGGTCCCTCACCAGCTTGGCCTGTGCTCTCTTACAATCCAGGAGCCCTTGGGGGGTGTCAGAGCTGGTTTCAGCCTGATCCTACAGGCCACTCCCCTTGGGAGGGCCCATAAACATAGCTCATGGCTAGTGAACACTGCTGCAGCAGGTGGCAGGTAGGAGCTGCAGGCAGCATTGGACTGCAGGTTTCGGCCCAATCCCTGCCTGCAGGCCACCCAGAGGGATCCCACCTGTGCATGAATTCATGCACCAGACCTCTAGTGTGTGTGTGTGTGTGTGTGTGTGTGTGTGTATACACACACATACTGGGTGGCCAAATTATTATGACCTCTGAACACATAATCTGGCCACTCAGTTCATATCCTATATAATAAAAGGCTAATATACAAATTGTTCCCACAACCAGGAGTTTGACCAGCAGTCAGGCTGGCCAACCACCCATGTCCCCTCCCCCTGGCAAGGCTGGCCGGACCCTACCCATGCACAGATTCATGCACCGGGCCTCTAATACACACACACACACACACACACAATGAGTGGCCAGATTATTATCCATTCAGAGATCATAATAATCTGGCCACTCAGTATATATACTCCAAACCAATGATAGATTAATTATATTATTATCCCAAGAGGAGATGAAAGAAATTAAATCCAAATTTAGTTAAAGTAGACCTTTCTATAAGTTGGTTCTCAGAAGAGCTGGTTTAGCCAGCCAACAGCTAATGTCCAGCTGCCAGCGCTCACCGCACATCCCTCGTCACTAGAGCAAGATTCGAGTGGAACAAAAGCACCGGTGTTGACAGGCAAAGTGGTCTCCTTCATGGGCGGCTGCAGTTTTCTCGCTGCCTGGCCAACCCGAGGTCTTCAGAGAACCATCTGGATCAGCAAAGAGTCGCCTTTTCCAGACTGAACGCTCTCCCTTAGTCCTCAAAGGCTCTTGAAATTCAAGTTTAAATAAGTACATCACAGTCGCTCCTCCACAGCAATTTTGATGACATCACCCTAACACAACCCCCTCATGTAAACAAATTCACCCTTAGATCAAAACCACTTCCCTTAAGCCATAACAAGTAGATGTGAAATCATAACAAACCGATATACAACCAGAGGGAATCCTGGCTAGCATAATAAGGCAAATCAGTCAATAAATAAGTAAAAGGAATAACTATTAGAAAGGAAAACATAAAGTTATATACTACTAGGAATGAGGCTTACTGATTTACACGTCTTTATCTTTCATATTCTCTATTTTCTTTGGTACCTTTTTTATTTAAATCTCAAAATAATGAATTCATTGCCACCTCCTTCATCGTTCTTGTTGGATGGAGATGGCTCAATCTCACAGAAGCATTTTTTTTTTCAATCAGAGCGTATGAGTCTTCATTAGTCTAACAATTTTAACACTCAATTGATGAGGCTTTTGTTGCTGTTCATTTAGCTTAACGTGGTTGAATACTGTATGCTATTCTGGGCCTACCAGAGGACAAAGTTATACAAATGTGTGATGATTACAGAGTAAATTAAAAAACGTTCCCACTGAGTAAAAATAGCAAAGAGGCTGATAGAGTGATTTTTTTAAAAAACTCTAAACCTGACATGATTTTATGGCAAATGTCCAGGAGTCCATAAACGTTATAAAAAGCATACTCAAGCGAACGTTTGCGACAGAGTTCCAGCAAAGGGGAAAACTGCTTTTTCCTTCTGATGCCTTTCCTGGCAGCAGTTCCCTGGGCAAGAAACCGCACATCCCACAAAGCCAGGCTGAGGAGAGTGTGCTCCCTGCGCTCCCAGCTCCAGCTCCTTCTCAGATGTTAGAAGAAAAAACAAAAACAAAAACAAAAGCCCCGCTGTTTGGACGTTGCCATGGATCCAAAGCAAACCCCCGGCAGCTCAGCCCCTGCTGGGCTGCCCTTCTGAGAGGGAGCAGCGGTTCTGAAATGACTGGTTAGAAACCAAATGGATTCATGGAATTCGGTGCGGAGTAAAAATAATAAAACACAATACTCACAAAATACAGATACGCTATCGCAGTTGGCCACATTGGGGGGCCTGCCGGATTCCAGAGTATTCTAAATTAGCCAGTGAGTTCATGCCACACTTCTGGAGCCTCGGATGCTGGCGCAGAAAGAAACCTCTGTCCTGTTCTTTGCTGCGCTTTGCCTTCTGGACCCGGAGTTCACCTGACAGCTCCAGGTCCTGTTGTTGTTAATCTCACCTGAGGAAATCGTTTCCATTGACTTTTAGAGAGAGTGAAAGGGAGGGAAAAAAACAGACAGAAAAACATCAATGTAAGAGAGACCCATTAATTGGTTGCCACCCACCCCTGTCCCCACCAGGGCCGGGATCGAGCATGCAACTAAGGTATGTGCCCTTGACTGGAACTGAACCCATGTCCTCGGGCCGAGTCTCCAACCACTGGGCGAACTGGGCAGGCCGGGTCCAGGTTCTTTTGATAGACACAAGTAGTACCTTTTATGATAACAATGACCATTGGTTGAGTGCATTAGGCACTTCACACTCTATACATGCGCATATGCATCCACGTGTGCAAAGTTTCATTTACTCCACCCCCAATCCTCTGAAGGGTACCCGCTTTCCCACTTTCACTGAGGCTGAGACAGGTGAAGCCTTTTGCTAAGTGTCTCTGCCGAGGCAGGATTTGAACTCAGCCCCTTGACTCCAGCCACAAGCCCTGAGTCTTGGCTTCTGCGGCCGGCAGCAGGCTTCTTCAGAACGGGAAAGACAATGGAGTCTCATCGCCTCCACACTTGCAGTCACCACAACAGAGGCCTTTGTCCCTCTCCCACATCCCCGCGAACACAGGCCTCCTTCTCTCTCCATGGGCTGGGTCACTGCAACCAACCTCGTGAGCAGCTTGGTGGCGCATGGCAGCCCTTTGTGCGGGAGAACAATGCTGCTGCCCAAGGCCTTTCCTCCTGGAAAACGCAAACCGGAATGACCCCTCCTGCCCGCCCTGAGCAGACGCTGCTGTGCTGCGAGGCCACGGGCTGCTCGCTGAATTGAGGGGTGAAGGTTTGCTGATAGATGAACGGTGGGTGAGGGAGAAGGAGATAAGTGGCAGGAAAAGACCTTGGCAGAAGCGTTGTGCCCACCGCCTGCGTGGAGAAGGCAGTCCTGCCCGGGAGGTGGACCCTTTCCTGGCCATGACCAACGCTGAGCCCGCACCTCATCCAGCTCAGCAAGCCAACCCCTCAAGGGGCCTACACGAGGTGCCTTTGGCACTGAGGGCAGCTGTGGCCTAGACATGGGAGGGGCTGAGCCTTTATCATCTCCTCCCAGTCACCCCCCGTTTTGCAGATGGAAATGCTGGGCATTTTTCAACTGTGCCATGAACACCAACCAAGCAGATGGCTCTTGACTATGAGACGGCAAAGCCAGAGGAGTCAGGCCGCTGTCACTCACAGGAGACGCCTTTGTTCCCAGGCCACACACAGCCGGGCAGTGATCGCTATCCAGCAACCAGCCTCTGTTGGTTCTGTCTCCCTAAGCTTTTTTATTATTTGGGAAATAGTACACATGCCTTTCTGGGTGGGCTATGCCCATTTACCGTGTCTTATTACATCCTGTGATACTGTGCTAGAATAAGAAATATGTATTTGGTCTTCATCCTTGGGTCCTAGCACGGTGCTTCTAAATCCTTGCACTTCCCTGGGGGAGGGGGTGAGAGGAGCATCTTCTGTTGTTCTCCATGAGCCCCTTTCAACCACATTTGAAATTATGCTCATGAGGTGACTCTGTGGGACCCTAAGGAGCTTCAGGATGGTGTCTGGTCACCAGGGAAACCACGTTGTGATAAGAAGGTTGGACCTTTCAGCCCTACCCCCAAACTCAGGGCTGAGTTACTCCCCAATGGCCAGTGACTTCATCAATCATGCCTTGTAAAGGGCCCTCCATAAAATTCCAAAAGGATGGGGTTCAGATAACTCCCAAGTGGGTGAACACATGGTGGAGATACGGGGAGAGTGGGGCCCCCAGAGAGACCAGACTCTCCGCCACCCGTTCCCCTGAACCTCACCCCACACATCTCTTCCATCTGTCTGTTCCCAAGTTATAGTGTTTATGATAAACCAATAATAGTAAGTGAACTGTTTTCCTGAGATCTGTGAGCTGTTCTAGCAAATTATTGAACCTGAGGAGGGGGGTCATAGGAACCCCCGATTTGTAGGCAGTCAGTCAGAAGTACGTGTGGCTCGGGACTTGCAATTATGTCTGAAGTGGGGACTGAGCCCTTAACCTGTGGCGTCTGCATTAATTCGAGGTAGATGGTGCCAGAGTTGGATTAAATTCACCCACTGATGAAGGAGAAGTGGTTAATGGGAGGGGGGAAAACCCCACATTTGGTGCTGGAAGTGTTCTGTTCATAACAAACAAAAAACAGGTCATAGTATATCAGTTTGGGGACTTTATATATTCAAAAATAACTTGATTTCAGGCATCAGCACTACTGTTTTCCTCCATTTTGTTCTTTCTGCTCAATTTACATTTTCCATATAGTATATTTTTAATGTTTTTCTTTTGAAATCATTTTAGACTAACAAACAAGTAGTAAAAAAAAAAAAAACATTAAAAAACCCTTTTATTTTTCTTGCTAACTAATGTATCAGTCTGAGTCCAGCAAGAGGCAGAAACCGCAGGGTAATTTAAACAGGGCAAGTTTAACGTAGAGAATCATGAAACTGGGACAGGACAGAAACTACACAGAGAAACCTAAAGGGCAGCGTATGGTTGAGGGAGAATAACCAAGGAAGAACAGACTTAGAAGGGGGAACCCCTCTCCAGTCCTGGGGTTCATACCATGTCGAAGCAGTTTGCTGTCTGCCCAGGCCAGAGCTGGTCCACAGGTGGGGCAGTAGGAAACCCCGTGGTCCTGAGTGTCCTGAATGTTACTGCTAGGTGTACCAAGAATGCCAGGCCCTTACCAGGCTTTACCCAGGCTCAGGGCTGTGGCAGGAAGCAATCCTGAGAAAGGAGGACAAACGATGAGTGCATCACCACTTGGTGTGAAAGCAGCGAGACCCCCAGCTCAGCATGCCCTGGGACACGTGCCCTGCATGTGCACGCACTCATCCAGGCTCATCTGCCTCGCAGCCACGGACTGGGAACCACTGCCAACATGGAGCTCTGGTACCGGTTCTCCTGTGAGTAAACTCTGACCCAGGAACCTCGTGCCTCCTGCCAGCATCTGAAAAACAAGACCATGCCAACCGGTTAGCTTGAAGCGGGTACAAGCACAGCACTTCACAGTTCTTTTTTTTTTTTTTAATATATTTTATTGATTTTTCACAGAGAGGAAGGGAGAGGGATAGAAAGTCAGAAACATCGATGAGAGAGAGACATCGATCGATCAGCCACCTCCTGCACACCCCACACTGGAGATGTGCCCGCAAGCAAGGTACATGCCCCCAACCAGAATCGAACCCGGGACCCTTCAGTCCGCAGGCCGACGCTCTATCCACTGAGCCAAACCGGTCTTGGCCCTTCACAGTTCTTGACTCAACCCCAGAGAGCACAGGTGAGCCAAGGCAGGAAGTGGGTGCACGGAGGGGGCTGGGGTGCCACAGTGAATGTGAGCCTGGTCTTGCAGCGATCACACCGGGAAAGTCATGAGAAACAGTCTCCAGGGCACAGGCATGCTGAGGCTGGAGGACAGACATGCAGAGAGAGCGCGGAGCTGATGTGAGTGCAAGTTCTGGACTGTGCTGTGTCCATTATCAGAAGAACCGGGGAGAAAGGGCCACTGGGCCCAGGCAAGGTCTCGAAGGGCTGCCCTCTCTGGACACGTGGCTGGGGCAGAGCATGCCAGCTGCTGTTATGGACGGTGAAGCAGTGAGACAAAGCAGAACAAGGAAGGAAGCCCCTTCCCACTTCTAACGCCCTCACTACAAAACGTGACAGCACGCTCACCGTAAGGAGTCCCTGAGAGTCCGGTCTATGAACGCTGTGCAGGTGCTGCAGCGGAGAATCAGGCCTGAGAACAGCCCAGAACATCCCAGTCCACTCTTTGGCTACTCGGTGTCCATCAGCAAAATTTTACACACATTTGGACTCCCTTACAGTAACCAAATAATTCTATTTCTCCCTAAAATGGCACAGCCATCTTGTGACAAGTGAAGTTCTCCCCGAAATGAGAAGATGCACAGACCCAACAGTCACGGCACCCATCGCTATACTTGGTCCCCAAATACAGTCATAGTGCCACTGAAAATTCAGTCACCTAAAGATTAAACCAAAGTGCTAACCTCCACCAACTTGTTTATAAAATAAAAATGGGAGGAGAGAGGAAAATGGTTAGGAAATAAATACATGCATATAACAAGCAAACAAATATAAAAGCTACGCCAGTCTCCATTTCTGTAACTGGTCGTGAGATGAGGTTGTAGGTAACATCATGGCCTCCTTCCTCAACTGTCCACTCTTTAGCTCCTCTGCCCTCAGGTAGAATCTGCTCTGGGTATCTTAGTGGGTAGAGTGACCAAACCCTTCATTTCCGAAGGACCTGAGTGTACAATAGTCTTGCTGGAATTTTTTATTGTGTATTTTTTGGTGGTGGCTATCTTTCATTAGCATTTACCACTGGTCATGAAAGTATTGAGATGTCCCAGTTGCCCAGATGCCCCTGGGCATCAGAGTCCTCCTGGCCTCCATTGTGTTGCAGTAACCCAATAACCCGCCCCAACCCCCGCCCCGTGCCTTGGTAATTGGGATTAATAACTCAAACCAGTAGATTAAACTTTTTTTTTTTTTGCCTATTGGTTCCGAGGCATAAGAAGCCCAAAGTGGCCAGGTGGCAATTTCAGCCTCCAATTCAGTAGGACCATTTCTGCGACACCCTCTGGAGACTAAGGTCTCCAAACCACACCAAAGTTGCCAGGACGAGAAATAAAAATTCTGAAAGTAGGTTAGTCAGTGTTGTAGTGAGAGAAGTATTGTGGCTGTGGGGACATAGCACCACATAACAGCCCCTGGTTCAGAGTACAGTGGTACCTGGAGATACGAGTGCCCTAACATATGAGATTTTTGAGATACGAGCCATCGAGCGAGCAATTTTTGCTTTGAAATACGAGCAACATTTGAGATAGAAGTAATCGCGCGGATCGGCCGGCTGCACACGACCCACCAGTTTACCTCGACTCGAGTGTCTCATAGTTTCCCACGCCTCAAGATTATGGAACGAATTAAACTCATATCTCGAGGTACCACTGTTTATATGGTGTCTTCTAATATAGAATCCCTTTCAGGATGTTGCCTCCTCTCTGGCAGCATAACTGACTCTTCAAGAAGTTATCCCACCTATCAACTGTGTCAACCACTTCTGAGCTATGGGATGTGTGATTAAAACACTCAATTTCACGGGTATGAGCGTACTGCTGCACTTCCTTTGCCTCAAGTGAGTTCTTTGACCTCATACAAAGCTGTCCAGGATGCCATTTTAGTAGACAAGGCTTTAGTGAGGTCATGGATGCTGGTGCTTCCAGAAGTAGGATGGACAGGGAAGTCAAATCCGCACCCAGAAAATATGTCTATTCCCGTGAGGACAGATCTCTGTCCCTTCTATCATGGAAGAGGTGCAATGTAATCAACTTGCCACCAGGCATCTGGCTGGGCACCACAGGACTCATCGCCAGTCTTGGCTGCTGGCAGCTCAAAGCCTGGCCAGTTTGGTGAGTGGAAGGCCATGGTATTGAGCACATGCACACATCCATGCCGGCCACTTGATCATTTCACTCGTGGACAGTGAGCAACTCCTGGAGTAGAGGCAGTCAGAGCTGGCTGAACAGAGCACTTAAACAGGACATGTCTCAGGCACTATCCAGCTCTGACACAGGGTCGATCACTTTCCAGCTGATTATTCAGAGCCTCTTCTGTAGTGTGTGCCAGTTGATGGCTCTTCCAGAAGCCAAACTTCCAAGTTGCAGACTAATTATTAACAGCCTTCCCTGAATTAATATACATATATATTCCGGCCACTTCTCACTCAAGATATAGTAGACACAACCCAATGTGCTTCTCAAAGTTCAGCCCCTGAGAGGACTTCCCTTCACCACTGTTTGTAGGGTTCCCCTGAGTGGTATCATAGTGCTGTATCTGTCACTTAGGGTAGGATAGGATATCCTGCAGACCCATCTGCAAACTGAGCTCATGTTTTTTCTTCCACAGTCAACTGGTTATAAGAAATAGGCTAGGTGTTCAGCTGGTGCATGCCCCAGAGCATCCTGAAGAAGGAGGTGGAAGGTGTTATGTGGGAGGACTTGCCAAGAGGAGATCAGGAAAAACAAGGGAGGATTACACCCTATTTCAATGATCTCTCCCACCAGTAATTCCAGGAACGTAGCCCAGACTCAGCCACCTCTCTCTAAGAGTCAGCCTGTACCCCTTTTACCTTCAGTTTGTGATTAAAATTGCTTAAGGGGAAAAAAAAAGAAATAGGGAGGAGAAACCAAGATGGTGGCATAGGTAAACACCTAAACTGCTGCCTCGCACAACAATTTCAAAACTACAACTAAAAGACAAAACAGACATCATCCAGAACCACAGGAAGGCTGGCTGAGTGGAAATTCTACAACTACAGGAAAGAGAAAAGCACACTGAGACTCAGAGGAGCTGCAGGAGGCAGAGGTACAGAGGCATGTGCGTATGCACGCAGAGAGGGCTGGCAACTAAGTACGCGCTGGCTTTCTCAATTGGGAGGGAGATAAAAGCTCTCAACTGCTCTGACCTCTAGTTCAGGGCGAGACTCTGGGGACCCAGACTCATTCGGGGAGAAACTGGACTGTCTGGCATTGGGCGAAACTCGAGGGTGGCTTTCTCTCAGAGATGTTTGCAGTGATTACTGTGGGACACTGAAACCCAGGGGCCTCTTAGGGCAGGGCTGAGGGGAAGCCATTGCTGTCTGCTCCATCCTGAGACTCCACCCCATCCAAGCTGAGCACAGAGGCTTTTGCAAGTCTATTTCATAAGGGTGTTTCCAGCACAGAAGTTCTACCAGGATAGAAACAGCTGAATCTCATAGCCAATTGGCCTAGAAGTCAATTCCTCCCAGAGATACCAAAAACAATCAAGGCTTAACTACAACAAGACTGTGCACACAGCCCACAAAGGGCTGCACCAAGAGTATCCACCTCAGGTAACTGAGGAGGCTAAACCACTGGACCCTATAAGACACCTAGCACACAAAGCTACTCTACCAACTCAGGGAAGCAGCCAAAATGTAGAGACAAAGAAACAGATCACAAATGAAAGAAATAAAAGAAAGCAAACAACTGGATATAGAGTTCAAAACCACGGTTATAAGATTTTTCAAGAATTTTCTAGAAAAGGCTGATAAATTTAGCAAGACCCTCAAGGATATGAAAAAGGACCAACTAGAAATTAAGCATACACTGACTGAAATAAAAAATATTATAAAGAGATCCAACAGCAGACTAGAGGAGTGCGAGAATAAAGTCAAATATTTGAAATACAAAGAAGCAAAAAACACTCAACCAGAAAAGAAAAAAAAAATACAAAAATTTGAAGATAGTGTAAGGAGTCTCTGGGACAACTTCAAGCGTACCAACATCAGAATTATGGGGGTGCTAGAAGAAGAGAGAGAGAAAGATACTAAAAACCTATTTGAAGAAATAATGACTGAAAACTTCCCCCACCTGGTGAAAGAAATAGACTTACAAGTCCAGGAAGCGCACAGAATCCCAAACAAAAGGAATCCAAAAAGGACCACACCAAGACACATCATTAAAATGTCAATAGAAAAAGACAAAGAGAGAATATTGAAAGCAGCAAGAGAAAAAGTTAGTTACCTACAAGGGAGCACCCATATGACTGTCAGCTGATTTCTCAACAGAAACTATGCAGACCAGATGTGAATGACAAGAAATATTCAAAGTGATGAATAGCAAGAACCTACAACCAAGATTACTCTACCCAGCAAAGCTATCATTCAGAATTGAAGGGGATAAAGAGCTTCACAGATAAGAAAAAGCTAAAGGAGCTCATCAACACCAAACCAGTATGCTGAAAAGTATTCTTTAAGAAGAAGAAAAAGAAAAAGGTAAAGATAAAAATTAGAACAACAAATACATATCTATCAACAAGTGAGTCTAAAAATCAAGTGAATTGAAAATCTGATGAAGAGAATAAACTGGTGAATATAATAGAACCAGGGGCATAGAAAGGTGTGAACTGACAATTCTCAGAGGGAAAGGGGTGTGGGGGGTGCGGGAAGAGACTGGACAAAAATCGTACATATATGGATGAGGACAGTGCAGAGGCATAAGGGTAGAGGGTGGGGTGAGAACCAGGTGGAGGGGAGCTATTGGAGTGGGGGGTAAGGAACAATATTAATAATCTGAATAATAAAGATTTATTTTTTAAAAAAGAAATAGGCTGGGGGTCCAGGCTAGGACAATTCAGGTCCCAAGGCTCCCAGCCCCATTTCCAGGCTATGCTTCTGAGTCAGAAGGGCCCTGATTCTGGTTCAGACATCTTTTTATTACTGCGGAGCCAATGTTTTTTGAATTATTGTCTAAAGGAATGTGTACCTGTTGGGTTTCTGCTTGGAATGTCTCAGGTAGGGGCTGTTGAAGATGGGTGGCGGGGAGGCTGGGTCTGCTTCCCTGTGGCTGGCTGGGGGCCTCAGTGCCACAGAAACTGTACCCCTGCAGAACAGAGTACAGTGGTACCTCGAGATACGAGTGCCCTAACATACGAGATTTTTGAGATACGAGCCGTTGAGCAAGCAATTTTTGCTTTGAAATATTAGCAACATTTGAGATAGGAGTCATCTTGCAGATCAGCCAGCTGCACACGACTCGAACATCTCATAGTTTCCCACGCCTCAAGGTTACAGAACGAATTAAACTCGTATCTTCATATCTTGAGGTACCACTGTGATTGGACAGGACATGTCTATGGCACCATCTGGCTCTGAAAGTCTGTGACTGTGCGACCTGGGATGAAGGAGAAGGCCTTAGAGGGTGCCTGGCATGGGTCCTCAATCTTATTAAACAAGGATTTTCCCTTAAATCAGTGCTCGGCAAACCGCAACTCGCCAGCCACATGCGGCTCTCTGGCCCCTTGAGTGTGACTCTTCCACAAAATACCACATGCGGGCACGCACATACAGTGCGATTGAAACTTCGTGGCCTGTGCGCAGAAGTCAGTTTTCGGCCTGGGCGAGTCTAATTTGAAGAAGTGGTGCTAGAACATTCAAGGGGCCAAAGAGCCGCATGTGGCTGGCAAGCCAGGGTTTGCCAACTGCTGCCCTAAATGAATCAAGTATCTCTTTTGCCAAATGTCTCAGTCCCTGCTGATGTTGGGCTCAGTGGCTTCTTGAGGCAGCCCCGCTTAGCTCAGGGTATCCACGGGGCATCCTGCCTGTTAGGGGGGGCCAGGTGGGGTGAGCTGCAGACAGGGAGGGCTCAGGGGCCTCTGCACTGGGAAACAGCATGGTCCAGCCCGCACTTGGCCGCTCCAAGCTCTTGGCTGAACATTTGTGTTGTTTGAATCGATTAATCGGGCTCCCTCCTCTCCCCACCGCCAGCCTGGCTTTTAGAAGGTCATTAATATTCATGGGAAAATGTAAAAATCGCACAAAAAGCTGACTCCCCACTTCCTGCCCCGCAGGCCGTTCTCTTCCTTGGCCCAAGCGCAGGCCCCGGGTGGCGGCTCGGTCAATGCAGCACTGTGTGCAGGCCTGCCCGCCCGGCCACCCCCGCCCCGCCTGGGCCCCCATTGGCTGCCGGGGCCTGCGATGGGACCGCACAGGCACCCACGCCCAGAGGAAGGAATAAAAGGCCATCCCTCCTCCCCACTCCGGCCACTCGGGACACTGCAGCCGGGAGGTGACCTCGAAGAGCGGACAGCGACCAAGATCACATGTGAGGGGGGAAAGCCTGCTCTTTGGGGGGCCGGGGTGGGCAGGGATCCCAGAAGGTGATGGAGAGCTGGGTGATATTTAAAAAGCCCCTTTAGGATCAGCGCAGCATCTCAAAGTGTGGGTTTTACTGCTTGCCTGGGGGACAGGACTGCCTCAACCCTAGACAGCCCGAGGTTCGTCTGGCCCGTGTTTTTATTACCAGAAATTGGAGCAACCTCGGGTGTGGTGACCGCTCACGTCTTCCCAGAAGTACAGCAAATATTGATTCTTCCCTCTTTGCAAAGGACGGATTTTGCTGCCTCGGGGCTGGGAAGGATGGGCCACCTGCTGCTAGTTCAGCCCTCTCTCTTACAGAGGAGTGTTTTCTCGCTCTGCTCCTGCCCTGGCCCCGGGCACACACTGCTTCTCAGTGTTTCTGTTTCCCTCAAAGGGCAAGGTCAGGGCCTCTGGACAGCCACTCGGAAATGAAATTTCATGCAAACGGGGAGGTCTTTGCAAGTGAATCGTAAATTGGGTCAAAGAAATCGGGTTTTGTGGTGGGTCTAACGTTCACCAGTCTGATCATTTCTCAAGCAGGCAGGGCCCCTTCCTTAGAGGGAAGCTCTCATCGTGTGCGATGCGTTAAAGCCCCAAACTTCTCTTGTTTTCGACGTAAGAAGATTAGCACAGGAATCAGAGGTTAATTGAAGCAGGAATAACAGTCACAGATTGAAGTGGAAAAGGAAGATGGATATTTGATTTCCATTTCTCTTAAAAGATAAGCTTTAAACCATCAATTGTTTCTTACTCAACGGGAAGAATTTAACAGGGGGGAGAATTAATTAACTTGTAGTTTGGTTTTAAAGAAAGTCACATTTTATGGCGGTTTAAAACATATGAAGTATATGATCCATGCTTTTCCTTTTAGAAAAAGCCCACTAGTCACACTTCACACAAAATTAAATAATTTGCCTTCCTCTTACCCAAAATATCATGAATTTTGAGAAGCATCCTGATACAAAAGGTTTTGTTTTGTTCCTTTTTTTATTATTGATTTGAGAGAGAGAGGAAAGTGGGGGGTGAGGGAGAGGAAGAGACATTGATTTGTTGTTCCACTTATTTATGCATTCATTGGTTGATTCTTATATGTGTCCTGACTGGGGATCAAACCCGCAATCTTTACATATTGGGACAACACTCTAACCAACTGAGGCTTGTTTTGTTTCTTTTTTTAAGAAATCAATAATTGAAATCTGAGTGCAAAGGATAAGAAAGAAGGAAATGTTAAGGATTTTGTTCTATCTGTATATGATCTCTGATTATTAGGGACTTAAAACAAACTATAATGATAATTAATGCTGTGACTTTAGCAAAAAATCAGGCCAAGATGAAAACCCTCAATTCTCTTTCCCTTGGGAAGTCAGAAATAAAAATTTAAATATTTTATTCCAAGTTATTTTTAAGATGTGTCATACTCCACATGGGAATGAGTTTTCCACAAGTATATGTAAATCTTGTATTTATCATTAACTATGACGGTGCTAGGATTCTTTAATAAGAAGAATTCAAGGTCTAAAGTCGGTAAATTTCTCTGGCCGAGCGTCTCAGTTTTGTGAAACAGCTGAAAAACTGTCCTTTGTAAAACGTGCTAACCCCCAGGTTTGAACAGGTATTTCTTTGGTTGACAGGCCGGGGTACAAGGTGCGTGTGGAGGGAAGCAGAAAGGTTCTGACTTTGGCAACTGCAGAGAAACACTTACGAGTGAATAAGTGACCTTCCCCCATTCACTTGAGGCCGCATCTCCGTGGATCCAGAGAAATACATGGCGGTGACTCCTGCTTCAGTATCGGAACCAGCTTAACTGTATAACCTGAGAACCCATTTTTGTTTCTAGCTGGTCAAAGTACCTTTCACTGATCTTCTTTTTAAAAAAAAAACTTGTGGAAATTCTACCACATGTTCATTTTTTTTTTCAGTAAAAATTTTTTATTAAAAAAAATGAGTTACATTTACATATTAGTTCAAAGGAAAGCAAATCCCTACATTTTATGATCTTTAAAATCTTTTGGAAAGACCTACACTTTTCATACTAACGATATTCTTAGTAATATGTATGTGCTGCGGTATGAATGGAATTCTCCTCCTGTTTTCCGATTGTTTGTTGACAGAATATAAGATTACTATTGATGTTTGTACCCTCATCGGGCTCCTAGTCACCTTACTTCTTTCTTCTTAATTCTAACGGCTCGCAGCACTGTTCTGCTCAGCGCACTCTCACTGACTTGGGGCCCTGCCAGGGCAGAGGGTGCCCAAGGTAGGAGGCAGGGACCAATCTCAGAACTCCTTCACTGCTCTGCCTTCATATTTTTAAAGATTTTTTAATTGACTTTTAGGGATAGAGGAAGGGAGAGAAACATCAATGTGAGAGTGAAACAGTGATCGACTGCCTCCTGCGCACCCCCTACAGGGGATTAAGCCCCAAACCCAGGCATGTGCCCTGACCAGGAATTGAACCAGCAACCTTTTGATGCACAGGACAATGCTCAACCAACATGAACCAGGGATGCCTTCATTTTTTTTAAAATATATTTTACTGATTTTTTTTACAGAGAGGAAGAGGGATAGAGAGTCGATGAGAGAGAAACATCAGAAACATTGATCAGCTGCCTCCTACACACCCCCACTGGAGATATACCACAACCAAGGTACATGCCCATGACCAGAATAGAACCTGGGACCCCTCAGTCCGCAGGCCAACGTTCTATCTACTGAGCCAAACCGCCTAGGGCTGCCTTCATATTTTTGCTGGAATTTCCCATCGGCCAAACCCAAACAGAAGCCAGAGGGCCTGGAAACTTGTCAAGGTAGCCCACAGGGACAGAGAAGGGGAGCAAAGAGGGAAGAGAGGATCTAAAAGCTGGATGGCACTCTTAGGAATTTATCCTAAGAAATCACAGACACCAGTCAGAAAGGATTTATGTACCCCTATGTTCATAGCAGCACAATTTACAATAGCCACAATTTGGAAACAGCCTAGGTGCCCATCAGCAGATGAGTGGATCAGAAAACTGTGGTACATCTACACAATGGAATTCTATACTGCCATTAAAAAGAAGGATTCTTACCATTTGCAGCAACTTGGTTGGAACTGGAGAGCCTTATGCTTAGTGAAATAAGCCAGTCAATGAAGGAGAAACACCACATGATCTCTCTCATTTGTGGGTAATAAAGAACATTATAAACTGATGAACAAAAGGATAGATACAGAGGTAGTAAAGCATCAGACTGTGAAATTACAGCAGGAAGATTAAAGTTAGGTGAGGTAGATAAGAGATCAATCAAAGGACTTGTATGCATGCATATAAGCATAACCAATGAACAAAGACACTGGGGGGGTTGGGGTATGCCGGGGAGGGAGGGGGGGCAATGGGGAGATATGTATAAATAATTAATTTAAAAAATATTTAAAAAAAAAGAAAAGAAAAGGTGGTTGGGAGACTTGTGACCACTGAGCAAGTTCCCAGAATGCCCTGCTCCACGCTTGACACTGAGGTGAACCAAGGCTGGCCCAGCCCCCTCCTCTGGGTGGATAGATGTCTGTATAGGTAACATGTTAGCTGTCTTTTGTGAAACAAGGCAAAAGGCATGAGCAGGCCTCTCTCCTCTGTGGGCCCCCAGGATGTCGGAGCTGGAGAAGGCCGTGGTGGCCCTCATCGATGTTTTCCACCAGTACTCGGGGAAGGAGGGCGACAAGCACAAGCTGAAGAAGTCCGAACTCAAGGAGCTCATCAACAACGAGCTTTCCCACTTCTTAGAGGTGAGTCTTCTGAAAATCGCCACTTTATTCCCCTCGCCGCTCATAAAGCCACCTGTGCACTGTCTGTCTCTTCAGAGAAGACCTGAAGGTGATTCCAGGTCTGTCTCAGACTCCTAGTTGCTTCTGGAAACTCATCTGCACGGTTGAACCCTCATTATGGAGGTTAGCTTAGCTGAGTCCCATTGTCTTCATTTTCATTTGTTTTGTATGGAGTAGGGACATCAAGAAAAAAACCGCTGTCTCAGAGGCAAAAGTACAGATTCCAAATAATGCTGACATTTCTCTAAAAAAATCTAAGGATTTACAGCAGTGATGGCAGAATGGATGGAAAATAGACTCATGACTTATCATGGACCATGTGTATACAAAGAAGATATTAAAGATAAGTTTTGGTTTGGAGGGGAAAGCACTATTTTAGCTTTAGCTAGATGTTTAGCATCCGCCTAAGTTAGTGGTTGGCAAACGCGAGCCACATCAGGCTCTTTGGCCCCTTGAGTGTGGCTCTTCCACAAAATAGCACGGCCTGGGTGAGTCTATTTTGAAGAAGTGGCGTTAGAAGCAGTTTAAGTTTAAAAAATGTGGCTCTTAAAAGAAATTTCAATCATTGTTCTGTTGATATTTGGCTCTGCTGACTAATGAGTTTGCCCACCACTGGCCTAAGTGATAAAGATGCCGTTCACTGAGCAAATATTTACTGACCACTCATTACGGTCACTACTGGGAGGGACACAGGTCCAAGGACATGGCCTCTGCTTAGGAAGCACCCAGGCTGGCACATCCAAGAAGGACCACAACTTACTTGACTGAGGGCAGGAGGCCTGGAGGCTCGCAGGGGGGTTCATGGAATAAGAGACAGTGGAGAGGACCCTAACTTAGGAAGCTGTATGAGCCCTCTTCCCCCACACAGGCCTCACGCTGCTCTGTGGTTAAAGAGAATGTGGTTAAAGAATGTCCAGACACCTCCTGGAGGACTCACTTCCCTGCCACTAGCTCCCGCCCTTGGATCAGCCACCCATTATCTCTATTGCACAGCAGTCATACACCCTCCAGGCAATGAATGCAATCCACCTGGTGCCTGACCTTCTCTTAGGACCGGAACCAAGGTACTGAATTGACAATCACACACAGGAAAAAGGCCGGCCAGTGAACCAGTACACTGATGTCTGACCAGGAGCTCATCCCGGGAAAGACACCATGAGGGATGGTGACAGGGAGCCACCATCCCAGCCAGCTGAGCCTCTCAGCGCAGGGCGAGCCCCAGGTGCCAGCATCAGGGCAGCACACGCTCTCTGCAGCTGGCTGGTTCTCCTGTCCCACCCCCTTGCACACACTCCAGGCTGTGAATGGCACCGCCAGAGCAGAGGAAGTGCCTTGCAGGCTTGTGGTGGATGGGGGAGGCATCCCCTAGCCCAGGGGTCGGCAAACTCACTAGTCAGCAGAGCCAAATATAAACAGGACAACGATGGAAATTTCTTTTGAGAGCCACATTTTTTAAACTTTAACTTCCTCTAAGGCCACTTCTTCAAAAGAGATTCGCCCAAACCTTGGTATTCTGTGGAAGAGCCACACTCAAGGGGCCAAAGAGCCGCATGTGGCTCGCGAGCCCCAGTTTGCCGACCACAGCCCTAGACTGATTCTGGCATTGATTTCCCAGACATTCAAGTCTAAGTGGCAGCTGCCTCACTCACATGTTCAATTATTCAGTCCCACCAATCCTGCCTTCTAACTTAAAGTCCCAGTTACTTCTGTACAAAGGATTGCTGTGAGGATGAAATGATAGTTTTTGTCAAGTGCTTAACATATAATGAAAGTTCAAAAACCAGTAACTGCTATTGATTTTAAAATATAGAAAAAACTTAACATGTGGTAAGCACAATTTATAAAAGATAAGTAATTCAAGGTAAGTATGCCAAGGTATCATGAACGTTTGTTGGCCTAGTTTTATCAAGGAAATTTTGGTTAGGAGGCAAACCTACAGTATAATTGAAATCATACACTGCTGACATCCATCTTCTAACCTATGCTTATAGGTCCTGCCCAACCCCCGCTGGAATCTCAGGCTTTACATGTTTTATTTTTTTAAATATATATTTATTGATTTCAGAGAGAGAGATACAACCAGTGATGAGAGAGAATCATTGAATGGCTGCCTCCTGCATGCCCCACACTGGGAATTGAGCCCACAACCTAGGCATGTGCCCTGACTGGGAATTGAACTATGACCTCCTGGTTCAACCACTGTGCCATGCCGGCTGGGCTCAGTCTTTTACGTGTTTTAGATTGAAGGCAGCCACTGTACATTACACCAGACTTCTTCAGGCCATCCTCTCCTGCACTGGGGATTATTACTCTTTTTCAGTGCAAAATGCCACATGCTCACACATTCAGGGCCCTGCACCGTGTTTGTTCCTCAGGGACTCTGTAAGACGATTCCCTTGGCTTCTGTGTTGGGAAGAACAGTCAGAAAAAGTTCCATGACACCTAGAAAGCAGCTCAAGTGGCAAAAGAACACACAGAATTCCCATATTTAGGGCATGCTGAGGAGCTACTTCAACCACAAAAAACAAAAGAAAATAAATTTCAAAACATAAAAATCCATGGAAATCTTCATTGTGGGGACGTCTACACACAGACACTGACAGGTTTTGGGGGCCAAAAGTTCTTTTTTTCTTTCAAGACATTTTCCTATACAGTGGTACCTCGAGATACGAGTGCCCTAACACACGAGATTTTTGAGATACGAGCCGTCGAGCGAGCGATTTTTGCTTTGAAATACAAGCAACATTTGAGATAGGAGTAATCACACGGATCGGCTGGCTGCACACGACCCACCAGTTTACCTCGACTTGAGCGTCTCATAGTTTCCCCCGCCTCAAGGTTACGGAACGAATTAAACTCGTATCTCGAGGTACCACTGTAATATACTCTGGCTGATTGAGATGCTATTCTTTTCCGGGTGTTTTAAGTATAGTGATAACAACCTGCAGGTTTTCAGATCTTGGTTGCTCCATTCAGTATTTACAAATAGCCCGGGTCTCACTGGACTAAAGTAAGGTAGAGAAGGCACAAACCCCTAAACAACAGTCCTCTGGTTCCAGGACAATTCTTCCTGGTATTTTGCATTTTATATCTTAGGTTGTTTCTGATACACATTTTTTTTTTTAAACCAGCCAACTTTTAATCATGTTTTGATGGCCTTAAATTCCATTTAAAAACAAGCTGGGTGACTGATCTCTCTTAGGAAGTCAGGAGAAATCTTCCTGGTATTTTGCATTTTATATCTTAGGTTGTTTCTGATACACTTTTTTTTTTTAAACCAGCCAACTTTTAATCATGTTTTGATGGCCTTACATTCCATTTAAAAACAAGCTGGGTGACTGATCTCTCTCAGGAAATCAGGAGAAATCTTCCTGGTATTTTGCATTTTATATCTTAGGTTGTTTCTGATACACATTTTTTTTTAAACCAGCCAACTTTTAATCATGTTTTTGACGGCCTTACATTCCATTTAAAAACAAGCTGGGTGACTGATCTCTCTTAGGAAATCAAAGAGCAGGAGGCTGTGGACAAAGTCATGGAAACGCTGGACAACGACGGAGACGGCGAATGTGACTTCCAGGAATTTGTGGCCTTCATCGCCATGGTTACCACAGCCTGCCACGAATTCTTTGAACATGAGTGAACTAGAGAAAGCAGCCGCGCCGTCCTGTAGCAGAGGCGAAGGTCACACAAGGAAGCAGAGAGGAAGGGCTTGCGGGCTAGTAGGAGCTGAGCTTTCCGGCCGTGTCGTAGCAATTAGGAAGCTTCGTTTGCTTTGTGAATGAAAAATCGAAAACCTCTTTCCACGGGCTGTTTTTAACGGCCCCCATCATTCCTTCTGCTAGGTTAGGCGTGTGTGCTAGCTGACTGGTCCCCGGGACTCCTGGTGATATCATGTAGGAAACTCAATTATCTCGGTCACAAAGCCTTGGGCTACACAGAATCCCAACCCAGAAAAAAAAAACACACAAAACTGACTAGCCAACAGGATTCTAAGTCTCCACTTCATTTGGAACCACAAAGCTCTGTCGAACCTTTGAATAGGCTGCCATTTTTTAAATCTGCTCATCCTCAGTGCCAGTGAAAACTAACGTAGTTATTTAGCTGGTGTGAAAATGCTGTCCCACTGGCCCTAGAGCATGGTCTCACTGAGGTCCCTCTGCCTGTGGTGAGCTGTGATCACTGAGCAGACATTTAATGCTAACAGTTCCAAATGGCAAAACGTGCCCCGTAAACCAACAAGTACTGAAACCTTAACTCTAATCCACACTGAGAAGCAACATTCTGCCCTGGGTGGAGTTCTCCTGATGGGCTCGCCCTGTGCTGGGGCTGCGGGAGGCGAGTTTTGCAGGAGGATGGGCAGGTTCGGGACCAGGGTTTCAGAGCATCCTCTCCGCAAGCAATTTAGTGTCCCGGCCCCTGCTCCTGTCTGAGAGGTGGTGATGGGTTACGACTGATGTGTTGGGTCTCTTGGTGGATGTCATTCCTAACTTGTTTATGCTGTTGGTAGAGTCAGTGTATGTGCTGGGAAAGCTAAACTCAATGCTCCTGTATCTGCGAATTCAAATAAATCAAGTTTCCAATAATCGTTACAAATATTTAAAAAAAAATCACTTCCAGGAAAATTCAAATGCATCTTGTCCACCTCTTTTCCTGCTCTGTATTATTTAAAGACACACACACTTCATAAAGCCGTTGATCGCTTGTATTTGCCTTCAATAAAAGAGCACTGTGATAAGTGTCCGGAGCCGTTAAGCATGACATGAAAAGGGAAATACCTGCGAAATGGGAAGAGGAGTCAAGTCGAGGGGGCCTGGCTCTCTTACGGCCACAGGTGGTGCGTGCACCAAGGCTGGGGCGCTGCACAGGTGGCCCGGGAGGCGGGGCCCTCCGGCAGGGGGCGGGGCCCTCCGGCAGGGGGCGGGGCCCTCCGGAAGAGGGCGGGGCACGGAGGGGCGGGGCGCGCAGAGGACCGCGGAGG
>PVJN01034135.1:0-22970 GCA_004026805.1 Lasiurus borealis | reverse complement strand
GTCGATTTCACTTATAACTGGCAAACATTTTTTTAATTATAAAATGTGCATGAGAATGTACAGAAAATGTGTTAGATAAAATATTATCACTGATAACTATTGTTGCCATTATAACTTATATAGAGGGTGCAGGCCAGGCTGAGGGACACCCCCTCCCTCTCCACCTCCTCTGTGCATGAATTTTGTGCACTGGGCTTCTACTTGTTTGTAATGTTCTCTCAAAGTAACAGGCAACTGTCAGCTAGATAGCCAGTGAATATAAATATTATTTGAATCTTTTCCTGTTTTAAGGTATCCTAACAATTGTGCCTTTTTCATACCTTAAGCAATATAAACTCTTCAACAAGGCCGGTTAGTCTCTCTTCAGAAAACCAGAATAAACACTTTCCTGAAACATACCTAAGGCTGGTGCTCCTCAAACACATCCCCACCAACTGCCTTTAGCAACAACAAATAACTTTTAGGTTCTGAGCATTAACTATTGGACCCACTAGTTGCAAGGACACATGGGTAAATTGGGTTTTCCACTCTATGAGTGTCTCTGTCAGAGTCGAAGATACATATTTTTCTTTCTTTATTGAGATGTTCCTGCAGCATTCATGGTCGACTCATCTGAAAAATTTCAATATTTATCCTTCTAGATCATCCAATTATTATTTGCTAGTAAGTGTTCTGGCTTTAAATAGCATTATTTCTACTTGGCGATTTTATCTCAGCACAACGGGGGGAAATTGTCTAAATAGGGTAGGAAAAGTCATCTTTTAAGTCTGTGAAATGACATTTATCACTGAAAATTCCTCAGGCTTTGTTGACCTCCAAAGCAGCAATGTTTTGATAATACTTTCAAGCGGTTTGAAAATAAATGAAATTCACCACTCAACATGCTTAAGACAGTGACTTGAACACCTAGTAACTATTAAGAAGCAAAACAAAATACAAATAAAATAGAAGGGCAGATGCCCTACTACATTCACTCAATTGTATCCAATTCAGCATCTTACTCTTTGTTCTGACAAAAGAGGGTAAGCCTACGAGTTTTATACAGTAACCCTTTAATCCTAGGAAGCAAAGGGAGAGGTCATCATAAACACGTATTTCTTTGTTCCGCCTTCCTTTCTTTATGGAAACCGAAGTTTAAATCTTTCATGCAGCCCTAAAGTAAGAATCTGCATGAAGTGTAGCAAAGGTACTAATGATAATAAGTAAAAAATAGTAAACATGAAAATGCCAACCTAGCCAATGTTTAAAAGATAGAAAGAGAAGTGCCAATTACTTTCTTATTCGGCTGCACAGATTGATGGCAGGTAATCAGATTCCATGGGAGTTAAAAAGATCACAGATCACCTTCAGAACCACAAACTCACAGTAAAGTTTGTGGGTAAGTGAACCCCAAGAGAAATATACTGTGGATTTTTAACCCCAGCAACAGTGGCATGCTCCATTTTCTTCAGTATGAGCAGCAATCACCAAATTGCCCCAGCAAGGAAATAGCCCAGTGTCTGTCTACTCCTTAGAAAGTGACAGGAAAATGCTTGCATAATAAGCATTTTATCCTAGTTTGCAGGGATCCCTCTAGCCCTGGGGCTGGAAACATGGGTCTTTAGCACTTCTTCAAATCGGCGAAACAAACAAGACCTACTTAGTAAGGGGTATGTGTTTCTTGAAGTACTCCTCCATGTTTCTCACTTTTGTGAACAAGTCTCTAATATCTTGTATCTAATTTAAATGGGCTTCAATGCCAAAACACACATGATCAAAGCCACTGTTCTCCGACTTTAGCAGTCATTAGAATCAGCTGGACGGCTTCTGAAAACACAGATTGCAATAATGTTCAGTCCTAGTCTGGAGCACACCTCAGCATAGGTGATCTGTGCCAGAGAATTCACCTATCTAACCAGTAGATGGAGCAGGTCATGATACTGGTGTTGCTCATCGGTGGACCTCATATATATTGAGATGACCACTGTCGTTTCAATTCCTTAGCCCTGTTGTGCCTCAGTTTCTTCACCTGTCACTGGAGTACAAACACCCACTTCCCAGAGTTGTTGTGGTAAATAAACAAGGTAACGCATTGAAGCTTTTAACACAGAGCCTGGCACATACTGAGTTCTCAATCCATGCTGTTTAATTCTGTGGACTCAGGAGGATTTTGCAAGTGAAAACAGCAAATGGCTTCATACATTTGCCTTTAATTGCTTCTCAGGTTTTCCTGCTTTTAACTTTGGATCAAACTCAGCTCCTGTTTTCACTTTTGAGTTATAAATGAAAGATTTTGTTCTTCGAGGATAATAAATCTGCATGTTTGGCAACACGAGATTTATGTGGTTTTACACTCTCCACTTGTTTTTCATTCTGTTCAGCAATGTATTGACAATTTTGGTTGGCTGTAAAATGCTGTAAGATGTCCCAGGATGAGTGTGTGTCGTGGAGAGAGGATAAGGGGGAGACTGTGCCTAGTTCTCCGTTGTAAGATACTTCAGGGGCAGATTTCTTTCCACTAATGCAAATGTGGACGGCACACAGAGATAATGCTACCATTTTTGGACTTTGTACACTTTTAAATTTACTGTATCTGGTTGTTAAGTCGTCTCTTGGTGAACATGTTCTTTAGAAGATAACACATAAAAAACTCAACCCTTTTACTGTTTGTTTAGCACTAATGACTTCACCTGAATTCTTTCTGACAGAATTGCCTGGTTCTTGTGTAAAAGAGGATATGTTGTTGGTGCCTTTATACAGAAAGAAAAGAAAGGAATTTGATCAATGGCAATAAGTGACAGAAACTGGAGGCCTCAGGTTTAAAAAAAATCACTGATGTTTATAAAAGTTATTCTTTTTATTTGACTGCCACAGAGGAGGAAGGCCAGACTCTTGGGAAGTGGAAATAGTTTTGCTGTAAAATTATGAGCTAGCCTGGATGAAGCCCATGAGAAGTGTGTAATCCTATAGGTTCCAGGTTCAGCAGAATATAGTCATGTGTCCTGGATCAAAATATTTAAAGCTCATCTTGTAATGTCACATATTTAGCATCCTCAGATGTTGCACATGCAAAATCACTTCTGTCTCCCATGATACCAGATAATAGTTGTCTTATTATATATAGGCTTAGAAAGGACCTTAAGGAAAGATATTTAACTCAGTTACTAGAATTGTGTTTGCATTCAACAAACATGCACTTCCTGAATGAACAAATGTCAAATTCAATAAGTATTTGGGTTTCAGCCATTTTTTAATGTTCAAGTCTTAACTCTTAACAACTATATTTCTATAGAACTAAACACTATTGAATGAAATAATGTTTGCTTAATCTCAAAAATATCAAAGGCAAAATAATGGAGACAATAAAAAAAGTCAGTGATTGTTGTGGGGAGAGAAAGAGGGGGAGATGATTAGACAGACCACAGAGGATTTTTAGGATTGTGAAAATATCCTGCATGATATTATAGTGGTCAATGCATGTCATCATAGATTTGTCCAAATCCATAGGATGTACACCACCAAGAGGAAACCCTAATATAAACTATGGGCTTTGGGTTTTTATGATGTCTCAATGTAAGTTCATCGTTATTTAAAAAATTCTGGTGATGATGATAATGGGGAGGCTGTGCATGTGTGTGAGCAGGACTTACATGGAAAACCTCTATCTTCCAATTTTGTTGTAAGACTGCTCTAAAAATTTAGTCTTTAAAAATATCCAGCACTTTTTAATGTAAATTAAAAAATTATTGTTTCCCCCCAATCTACCTTATATATTTTATCAACCTCATAACTCATATAATAAAAAGGAATCTACTTTACATGATACTGGGAAGTTACTCTTGTTCATTTTCTTACAATTTAAAACCTGTGTCAGAAGGAAGCATTCGAAATGTGTTAGTAAATAAGAGCTCAAGATTTCTGTCCTTGGAATTTGGTTATGCTATGAAATGTCAACCACTAAGAATATTACCAGTCTCTTTGTTTTCCATTTTTGTTGTTGAATATTTCTTTCCCTTGAGTGGAAAATAAGTAGGAGCACTGCTGGGTAAAATGTTTGGAAATGTAAATGGTCTTTATAATATAGATTTGTACCAAAGTTTAAATATTTGCAAGCTCAGTCACCACAATAATTTAGCTAGTGATTAAAACAATAATCATTACACTGCATCAAAATTAAGCTGCTAAAGTTTCTTAAATGGATTGTATAAAGTAAGTGTCCTCCAGGGTATATTTAGAAATATTTGGAAACATTTTTAGCTGTCACAGTTAGTGGACAGAAGCCAAAGATGTTTACAATTTTGCTGTTGAGCAATAGCATAAATGATGCATTTACATACTAAGAACCAGTTATGATTAAATTTATTAATACTATAAATAGAATATATTTAGTTTTGACAACATTAATATATTTAATTTTACTGAGTACCCTTCAGAAACCTAATTTTTCAAATGCAATTTTTGACAGGATAAAATATTATTGTGACTAGAGAAACCCTTTTAACTGCTTACTTGTCAATTTAAATGAATTATGCCATTCAAAATCTATATTCATGAAGACAGGGACTATGCCCACCTTTGTTTCCTACTATGCTCTCATCAACTATGACTGTAAGGGAATTAAATCTTTACTGAATGCCTTCTGCATACCAGGATATTGGCTTATAAGCTTTCACATGTATGATATAATTTTTATAACATGTACATGAAACAGTAATTATTTTCCCTCTTGACAAAGGAAGAAACAGTGGTTCTGAGAGAGGTTGTCCCTTCCTAAAGGTACACAGCTAGAAAAGAGTGGAAGCAGAACTCAGTTCTGATTCTGACATCCCCTTGATCTTATCCAACACCAGCTGTAGACCCTAAAATGTACTAGCATGTGAGCATTTAGTTATTCTGATTTATTACTGGAAGAAGAAATTGATGAATGGATAAGAACTTCTTTGTAAAGACTTTAAGAATTATCCCATGAGAGTAGAATCAATATAAGACTAACATCTATATCTATCTATCTATCTATCTATCTATCTATCATCCATCAAGGAGAGCTAGCATTTACTGACTATGTATTTTCTTAATCATTTATTTGGTGACTTATAACTAACAAAAAAATGTATTTCTCATAGTTCTGGAGGCTGAAAGTCCAATATATCGGTAATGGCAAAGTTGGAGAATCCTATTTTAGAATCTACATTTTAATATTTCTCTGTACTTTTCTACTATTGAGTTGGGGCAAAATCATTGAAATAATGAATTCAATATCTGGCATTACTGATGATTAATTCTTATCTGCATTTAATCTCACACCTCTTTTTCCTGGTAATGCTGATTTTAATACATAAGTATATTATTCTATACTTCAGAGTTATTTTGTCTTTTATAAAATAAAAACCCTTGATCTTCCAAAAATTCTCACTGAATTGGTCTATGCATATCTCTTGGGAACCAGATCTTTTAAAATCTTGCTTTAAATTCTTCAACACTTCCATCATGTAGGTATTCTTATGGCCACTCTACAAATAATGAAATAGAGGCATCAGTAGATTAAATAATTTGTCCAGATAACCATACCACAGTATGTGAGAGCTTCAAATTAACTATAGCTTCTCCTGATTGGAAACCCAAGCTGTAAACCAGTGGCTGTGAAATATGACTGCATCAGAGCCATAGATGCAGTGTGAAAATGTAGACTGCTGGACACACACACACATACACATACATGCACCTACATCAGTTTCTGATTCATAAGGCCTTGGATGGGACCGGAAATTTGCATTTCTAACAAGTTCTCAAGTGATGCTGCTGATCCAACTATTCTGAGGAACTAGACTTTGAGAACCACTGTGACAAACAGGGGACAGTTTCCCATAAATTCAAGCTATCTCTCGTTTAAGACACTTCATGAAGAAGCTTCATCTTTCATTTGCCCCCAAATCTTGGGTTTTCTAAAAGAAATTTTTGTCCCACTAGCTTAATGTATTATGGTACCATGGACAGTAAGTACTGTGTCGGTGTGACAAGTGTTTAATTGCCACTCTCTACAGTGGAATGGGGTCAAGGGAGAGCTATCAACTCCCTCTTGCCTCTAGTGAAAATACTCCCAACCAGAGAAAAAGAAATTTTCCTACGGGACAGAGAAAAGACCTAAACCAATGGGACAAGAGTCCAAAGTGGCAATTAAATGCCAAACAAAGGGAGTAAACAGAAAGCTTGTTAGTTGATGGAAGGAAAATGGGAGTCAAGAGAAGTTTTTGTTTCAACCTCCTTGTTCCTATACTAAGAACCAGTTATGATTAAATAAAAAGCAAAATGAGTCAAGCCCTTTTTTTATTAACCTTCTCTCATCTCTACTAAGTAGCAGCAAGCAAATAATCTTACATGTCCCAAAGATGAGCTATCAAGAGTGAAATGCAAGTGAAAGAAATGGTGGAAGTAGGTGATGGGATTTAGCTGTTGTCCCCAGAGCTACATTCATTCAGCAGGTACACCATCACCCACTGATCAACTCCATACATGTTATTGACTCTCTATGCTAGACACTGGTAGACACACACAGAAATGATTTTATCCCTAAGGAGCTTACAGTCAAGGTGAGAGGTAAGCATATAAAGAAGATTAATAAGAACACCAGGAACAATGAATACTCGGACACAGGAGGCCAGGGTAACCACTGCAGATGGAGTATTCAAGGGATGCTTTTCAGAGGTGGTAGGAGTTGAGCTAGCTTTTCAAAAGTTGCTCAGATGTGAGTAGTTGGTGCACAGTGGAGTGAGGCCTTCAGGAGGACCAGGGAGAGCGGAGAAGTGAAAAAGGTAGAGAAGGAATTGGGGCCAGAATCTGAAGGTAGATGGCTGCCTTTGGCCCTGGATCACGGGGTGAGTACCTGCAGACAGAGCTGATCCAGGCTGTGAAAAGCCAGGCCCAGGAGGAGGTTAGGTTTATCTGGTGAATCATAGAGAGAGGGCTGAAAAGTTTTGAGAAGGAAAGTGATATGATAAAACTATAACTCTAGATAAATCCCAACCATTTCTTCATTCTTCCTAACTATATGCCGCATTTCTAGGCTGGATCCCAGCCCTATCTCCAACCCTGCCCTTTTTTTCCAGGAGAATGAACATGCTCTGTGCATCAAGATGCCAATGAGTCTGTTTTGATTTGTCCTTGGTACCCACTTCCTTTGGCCAGAGCAAGAGCTTGATATTTTTCAAGGCTTAGGAGGCATGAGGAGATTTTCTAATCCTGAGATTTGGCTTCCAGCACCCTATCACTGGTGCCTATAAATTTAATGCCTTACTGTGTCATGCTGGCACAGCCATGGGGAAGCCTGAGAGAGGCTGGTGAAGGATTAGAAAAGACAGACAAGAGAATAAAGGTGGGGCTAGATGGGATGCTGCTTTCTCTGATAGAGAGACAGCATCACAGCCTGCAAGCCGAGTCTTTATTTTAGAGCCAGATTCCATGAGGCAAAGTAAGGGCGTGACCAAGATGTTTACAATGTTCTCGGGGGTTTCAAATCTATTCAATTACATGCACCTGATCAAGCTTTGTGTACTAGCTGCATCTCCTGCAGCCTATATCACTTAGTCATATGGGACCACAGGTTCAGACCATATGTTCATGCTTACAATCATAGCCTTTGGCTATAATTGTGCTGGGAAGGCTTTGCCCTCCACGCTGGGACTTGCACGTGGCTTTGTCACAAGAGTTACCATGCCCTTTCATTAGTCCGAGGCTTGTACCTGTCCAAACGCTATAGCTGCTCTTCACACCCCATAAGTTAGTATTAAATACCCTTTAAGGAGTCCACAGAGAATAATTGTCTCCTTATTTAAACTGTAACACACAAAACATCGGCTATCCCCCAAACCTGTTTACTTTCTGACCAAGGAGAATTTTTAAATGACCTTCCTACTCCTCATTACCAAAAAGGGCTTCTAAAAATATTATTTCCAGCCATTGTGGTTCAAGGTTTGAGCATCAACTCATGAATCAAGAGGTCACTGGTTTGATTCTTAGTCAGAACACATGCCCAGGTTGCAGGCTTAAACCCCAGTAGGGAACATACAAGAGGCAGCTGATCAATGATTCTCTCTCATCATTGATGTTTCTATTTCTCTCCCCTCTCCCTTCCTTTCTATCTAAAAATATATATATTTACAAAGAATATATATTATTTCTAGTATTATACAGAAAACTCACAATTACAATGGAAGAATTTAAATAGGTTTAAATTTATAGGTTTTTCAATACACATGGACTGTGAGCTCCATAATACTTATTTCTCAGTTCCTGGTACAAATAATATTTATTATTAATTAATTAGTTGTATTAACGAATAAACAAAGTCAAGAGCCAAAATGCATGCTTGCATAAGCAAAAGTAGGCAGATTTATTTTTAAGTAGACTTCCAATTTGTACTAGGCTCTGTGCTAAGGATTTTCACATTTACTCCTCATACAACTCTAGCGGATAGGTGTTATGATCTTATTTTAGAGATATACAACTTGAGGCACAGAAAATGTTAAGTAGCTTACCCAAGAATTCAAAACCAAATACTCTTAATTCAAAGTCCAAAGTTCTATCACAGCAAACACCTGTGCTTATTACTATAGCTTTCCAGGCCCCTCCTCAAAGCATTCTGACTCAGTAGCTGGTGGAGGCAGGAAGTATACATTTAACACATGGTGGGTCGGAGAAACATTCAGGGGTCTTCAATCTTGGTTGACCATTAGAATTACTTTGGAAATGTTTCAAATCCCAAATCAATAGGAGGTAAGAGAGAAATCTCTGGGCATCAATTTTAAATTCTCCAGATTATTTCCATGGGCATCCAGTGGGCTCAGCTCTAGCATGTTGACAATCATATTTAATGGATTTACTCAGCCGCCCCTAACCACTTCTCCACCCCTTGCCTTTGTGTCCAAGGAGAGGAAGTTCTACTCCAATGTGAACCAGGAAAAAGCGATGTCTAAGGGAGAGAGGAACAGAAGGAAGAAAATCAAGAGACCATTTGTGACAAGGAAATTAGTGAATTGAAAATGACAGCTGCCAAAGGTGGTTGAGAGGTGAGGGGTAAAGAGAAAGGCTTGAGATTTATCCTTGAAGCAATTTAGTAACTCTAAGCAAAAGTTAAATAAAGCTGATATTCATGTGAGCATTTTGCTCTCACAGAAAGGTCATACACTTTTCTACGGCAGTCAAAGCGCTTTTTATATATTTATCCTTCTTGGTGACAGGAGTTCAGGATCAGAAATTTTAGTCCGTGTGTCTTCATCATTCTTATAAGATCGGGCACTGAGGCATGCTGGGAGAATGAAATAGCCTTAGACCTCAAGGTTGGGGCTAAGTGGCCCACTTAGCGTGAAGTGCTGAACGAGTTCCCAGGCTTGGTTGGCGCTGTAGCTATAAGGGATGCACACTTTCTTTGACTTTAAAATACTAGTGTGCATAGACAACTTCGATACGACATTTGGGAGGACAGAACTTGGTAATACTTTTATGTAATCCCTCACTTGGACCTTTATAGAGGATCCAAAATAAAGGGAGTAAGCCAATCCTGAAGGAAATTTATGTTATTTATAATCATAGACAACTCTGTCATCTGGCATAAGCCTATTTCAACAGATGAAAATAAAAAGGAATTGCAGTGCAGAAATTATAGGTGTCTATACAATTCAAGGGGTTGAAGGCTGGTGATGTTTTTAAACTGCTGATTGCAATTTAGCAAACTCTTCATTCTTCTCCAAAAAGAAAAGACAGTCTTCTCCCTCCGCCTTGCTTGCCTAGGCAGCCCTTCACCCTTACTTAATGAAATGGAACAGTTGATGCCTTTAACTCCTCTTTCATTTAATCTCATTAATGCAGTCTGTTGGGATTCTAGTTGTGAGGTAACATAGGAAGCAGTCGTCAGACCTCTAGTGAAAAGTGCAATATTTTTCAGTTAGATTTTTAATTGCAACGTCAAAATGTGTGAGAACGAGCTAAAGTCTAAAGCTGACGCCACTGGTGAGTTTTACATTTTCTTCTCTCTCTGACACGTAGCTGTATGTATGAATTGTTCTCCAGGCAAGACGGTAAGCATGTATAAGCTCTCAGTGAAACAAATTAATGGCTAGGTGTGGGAACAATAAAATACTCTTCTGACTCAAGGATGTACAAAATAAAAAGTCACTCAGGCTTTATTTTATCCTGGAGAACATATTTATATGTAAATATTATCATATCCGGAAGTGAATTACTGAATGTGTAAGATTTGAGGCTGAATTTAAATAGTCATCTGCCACATTACAAAAACATTGCAGTTAACAGTATGAACAACCTCGTCACAATTTTGCAGCTTGATTTTACACACTGGCGTTGCTATCATTTCAATGTTTCTAATTTTTTTTTAATTCATTATACCAAATATATTATACCAAACACTTAATCCTATGTAAGAAATTTTCAAAAGGAGTCTATTTCGTTGAACAATGATTAACGAGATGAATTGTTTCTGTATTTTTTTGCCTAAGTTTTTTTGGTGTAAGTTAGTGCATAGTTCCTTAAACATACATTATTTCATAACATGGGCAGGCTCTGAGCATTTGTTTTAAAATGGCAATAAATTATGCTGCATTATTTACTGCCATATTTTGCTAATACTACATAGCAATGAACATTTGACAATATTAAGATATAAACTGATATAATTATTTCTTTCAAATAACAAAATAATTGTTCAAAAATAGTTACTAATCAAGCTGAAGCTTTTTCAGATATTATATAAACTTAGAATTACATCTTTCCATGATGCTTAAAGCTTCCAGTGCTAGTATTTTCAGAAAAGAATAGGTATTGTTTCAATGCAATTATACACTGGCTTCAAAATCTATGTATATAAAGATTTTATTGGTGAGATAAGTGATTGCCAGAGGTTGCAGTTCTGACATCAAGGGGATCTTCAAACAACTATTTATCCTTATAACTGACAGATTATTGTTGCTATTATTGTTCAGAAATTAATAACACTGGACATATTAACGTCTATGTACTTAATCCTCTTTGGGCTTGAATTACAATTAGCAGAGGCTGACAGGTGAACATAAATGTTCTTGTCTCCACTGACTTGGTGATAAGGGAAAAAAACAATAATGAATTTTCCTTCTCTTGTAAAATTACCTAAAGCACAGCGTTTGATTTTAGGAATTTATCTGTGCACATGCACAACTCATTTTTGAAGTGAACTGTATGAATAAACGTATCTTTATATTTTGCAAAGAGAAGAAGGTATTTTCCTTTCCTCTTAAATTTTCCGGTAATTAAGAGGAATACTCTAAAGCTACAGCTTTTTAAAAAAATATTTTTATTGATTTCAGAGATGAAGGGAGAGAGAGAGAAACATCAATGATTGAGAGAGGATTATTGGTTGGCTGCCTCCTTACACACAGCCTAGTGGGACACAGGCCTGCAACCTAGGTATGTGCCCTTGGCCTGAATCAAACCCAGGAGCCTTTAGTGCGCAAGCTGATGCTCTATCCACTGAGCCAAACAAGCTAGGGTGGTGGTCAGCAAACTCATTAGTCAACAGAGCCAAATATCAATAGTACAATGAAATTTCTTTTGAGAGTCAAATTTTTTTAAACTTCTTCTAACTCCACTTCTTCAAAATAGACTCATCCAGGCCATGGTATTTTGTGGAAGAGCCACACTAAAAGAGCCAAAGAGCCACATATGGCTCGCGAGCCACAGTTTGCCGACCACGGGGCTAGGGCAAAGCTATAGCTTTTTATAAGTTACTATAGTAGAATACCTGGTGCTTGGGTAGCAATTTGCTTATCACCTGTCTTTTTTCTCTATTATTTTTCCCAAGATAAGTATCTCTGCTGCTTAGAAGTATTTCAAACATCTAAAACAGTGGTGCCCAACCTTTCATTGTCCATTCCCCACCTAAGCATGTCTAAAATCCTGATGCCTCCCCACCGCGTGTGACATATAATTATTCAAAAAGTGAACTCCTGTTCACATGGAGAAAGCCTTAAAAGGCCATTAAATTTGATCTAAACAAGCTTCCAAAGAACATGGCATTCGTGAAACAGAAAAATAAAAGAACAAAAGGACAGTTGAAGTACTTATGAAGAAATCACTAAGGAACTGTTAAATAATAATATAAAGTGATATGAAAAAATAGTAAATAACGTTTCAACACATAATAGAGAACTGAAATGCATAAATGTCAATATATTTATATACTGTTTGTGAGACCTGTAGAACCATAAAAAATACACAAAAAATCACTGTTAACAATTCATTCTCAGGTTGCCCCCTTTAAGAATCAAACTGACCCCCCTGTGGGGCCAGTGCCCCACACTGGGAACCACTGCTCTGAAGAAATAACAAAAAGTAAAACAAAAATGCCCATTTTCTCCTACCAATTTAGTCCACCTGCATCCAAATGTCTTTGGTAAAAAGTAATGTATAAGAAACACAGCTAGCAAAGGACAACTACAAACATCTCCATGTGAATGTTATTATAAAGTATCAAACAATGACTATGAATTGTCTGCTCGTAGAAAAAGAATGTTCAAAAGGAGGAAACTTTCTAAAATGGAATTTGAAAATCACAGTATCTATTCTTACTGCTTGGTCATTGTGTTCCTACTATTCCTTCACCAGCTTACATAAACGCTGAATAAAGCTGTTAGGGATTATGTGCAGCATGCTGGATCTGATGAGCTCAAAAATAAGATCGCTCGGGTCCTATGATATTTAGGATTATGCTGTTAATCTCTTTAGGGGAAGTGTGCAGTATCAGCAGAACAGGCACTTCAGACTTCCAGGGAGCCATGCACTACTAATCCCACATTTGTCCAGTGTCTAAAACCATTGCCTACATTGATATGCTGGTGTTTTTTAGCATAGGGTGACATAAGAGGAAGCTTCTAAAGTGAAATCTTAAAATTATTTTACCCTAAAATAATTGCTGGTGCTATGTGCAGATGAGAATACTTTTCTTTAAAATGCTCTATGTCCCCCTTTAAAAAAAAAGAGGATGAACTGAACCCAAATATCCCTTTCTCTAACCTCTGAACTCATTCTTGTCTTTAAAGATGAAGTATAAATTAAAATGGTCTCTTCAATCCTATCATTTCTTTGTATTTCAAGATTCAGTGCTGAAACAATGGGGGCTGAATTACAAGTTTGGCCCCACCCCCACACATACAATTCCCGTTATTAATATCTTGCATTAGTGTGGCATACTTGTTATAATTAATGAACCAGTACTAATACATTAGATTTAATGATAATTCATAGTTTACATTAAGGTTCATTCTTTGTGTGGTACCTCATCAGTTTTGACAAATTCATAGATATGTATCCAGAATTACACTGTTGTACAGTTTAGTTGCATTACTGTGCCAAGCCAGCCCCAGGTTCCCATACTCAGCCCCACATTGGGCACCATATGTGCCAAACTGGCTCGGCCATGGGTGCACCTGAGAGGGAACAGTGAAGGATTGAGAGAAGACTGAGAAAAAAGCTGGGTCTGGGTGGGACGCTGCTTCTCTGATGGAGAGACAGTGCCACAGCCTGCAAGCCGAGTATTTTATAGCCAGATTCCATGAGGCAAAGTAAGGGCATGGTCCAGATGCTTACAATGTTCTCTCGGGCTGGTATCTACTCAATTACATGCACCTGATCAAGCTTTGTTTCCTTGCTGCACCTCCGCAGCCTATATCACTCAGCCACTTGGGACCACAGGTTCGGACCATCAGGTCAAACTGATTGACTATGATTGGGGTGGGACTTGCGCGTTGCTTTGACATGAGAGGATCGTGCCCTCTCATTAGTCCCAGGCTTGAACCTGTCCAAACACTGTAGCTGTTCTCCACACATTGCCTTAAGGATTCTCTGTGTTTTTACCTATTTCTCCCACCTCACTCCTAGGAACCTATGGCAACCATTAATTTTTTTTTTCAGTTTCTAAAGTTTTGCCTTTTCCAAAATTTCATACAGTTGGAATCATATAGCTTGTTAAGACTGGCTTCTTAAACCTTGTAGCATGCATATGAAGTTCCTCCATGTCTTTTCATGGCTTGATAGCTCATTTCTTTTTATCACTAAATAATATTTCATTGTGTGGATGTTTATCCACTCGCCTATTGAAGGATACTTATTTTTTCAAAGTTTGAAGCAATTATGAATAAAGTTGCCAAAAACATATACCTTTTGCTCTGCATCCTCGCTAGCATTTGGCATTGTCAGGTTTTGGGTGTGTTGTGTGTGCGGTTTTTTTATTATTTTAGTCATTCTAAGAAGTATGTAGTGGCATTGCATTGTTGAGTTTTTATTTATCTAATGACATACAATGTTGAGGATCACTTCATAGGCTGATTTGCCACCCATGTCTTCTTTGGTAAGATGTCTGTTTTGATTTTTTACCATTTCTTTGAATATAAAGAGCTCTTTGAATATTTTGGTTACAAGTCTTATCAGATGTGTTTTTTAGCCCCTCGGTGACTTGTTTCTTCATTCTCTTCATGCAATTTGATTTTTAACATAAAAGGGCTGTATTTTTTCATCTCCTAAAAGAGGCTTTTTTTTTGCTCTTTTTTGAATTTTCCCCAAGGACATAAACTCTGCCTGGTCACTGAATCACATGTGTGACCTAGCATGTGGAGTCCCATCCCTGCTCTCCTTCAGTGGAAATAGTGCTGGGGAAACGAGCTTCCTGTGAAAGGTTTCAGCGAAATAGAGATGAGACTCAGAAACAATCTAAGGAAGTAAGGAGAGACAGGATTTTTTCACTGAAGCAAAATAATTGCTGTTTTCTTCTTTTTATAACTGGAGAAAAATAGCTATCAAGGGGAGTACATGTCTTCTTTTGTACATATATAAAGTTCTCTTCACAGAGAGTTGAGTTTGGGCCAGATGCCCAGAGCGTTAAATTGTAGAATGTCTTCCCTTTCTCTCCTCCAGATCGTCTCAAACTTTACTATGTATGTTCGACACTGTTACCATGAAGATGCAGATTCTGTCGGTCTAGGGTAGGACCTGAGTGCCTGCATACCTATCAAGCGCCCAGATAACAGGAGCCACACTTTGAGACAAGCATTGTAACAGAGAGCACTGCAACCGGTATCCAAATGACAACTCCTCAGCTCTGCGTTAACTAAGCTGCCCCCAGGAGGTGGGGCAGCTTTCCAAACATTTCCAGAATTAACATGAATAGCTGAAATGAGTTCATTTTGTTTCAAATATTGCTTGACCTCCTGAGCACCATCGAAAGAAAAAGACTTGGTACAATTCAATTTTTAAAATAGAAAAACTATTTTTAAACATCTTTTCACTCAGCATCCAGAGAGTGAGTTAGTGGCTGTGCCCAGCCGGCACGGCCATGGGTGAACCTGAGAGGGGGCGGTGAAGGATTGAGAAAAGACAGAGAAAAAAGCTGGCTCTGAGTGGGATGTTGTCCTCTCTGATGGAGAGCTAGCGACAGCACCACGGCCTATAAGCCAAGTCTTTATTTTATAGCCAGTTTCCAGGAGGCAAAGTAAGAGCCTAGTTCCAATGGGTTTTGAATCTACTCAGTGACATGCACCTGATCAAGCATTGTTTACTTACGGCATCTCCCGCAGCCTCAATCACTCAGCCACGTGGGACAACAGGTTAGGACCATAAAGTCAAGCTTACAACTGTATCCTTTGGCTATACTTGTGCTGGGAAAGCTATGCCCTCTAAGCTAGGACTTGCATGTGGCTTTGACCCAAAAGGACCATGCCCTCTCATTAGTCCAAGGCTTGACTAATTGTCCAAACACTGTCCTAGAATATGAAGATGTAGGCACAGCTGACGATAGTTAAATCTGCAAAGGAAACTGGGTATACTGGGTGTTCATTACAATCATGCAAGATGTTTCTTGAAATAGACTGGCTTCTCTTTTGTCGGCCTGGTCAATTAATGACCAGAGTTTTTTTGTAAACAATCCTTCAACTGTCTTATTGCCTTTAGCACAAAACAGAAATGCCTAAAAAAATGAGAGAAACTACTTTTCTAGAATCCTGTGAAGTTTTTGATTTCCACTAGTGGCAGAGAAATTAAAAATTCCTTCAGTTCTCACTTAAGGTAGCTATAGCTGAATTACCTGGGCAGCACAGAACAGTTGTTCTCAAACTTCAATGTCCTGGGGACCTTGTTAAATAGCAAATTCTGAGTGGACTGGTCTTGACTAAGTTTTTTTTAAAAAAAAAAATTATATTTTCATTGCTTTCAGAGAGGAAAGGAGAAGGAGAGAAAGATAAAAATCATTGATGATGAGAGAGAATCATTAATTTGCTGCCTCCTGCATGCCCCACTCTGGGGATCAGATCAAGCCTGCAACCCAGGCCTGTATCCTCACCAGGAATCGAACCATGACCTCCTGGTTCATAGGTTGACACTCAACCATTAAGCCACACCAGTCGGGCTTGAATAAGGCTGGATGGTCTGCATTTCGGAAATGCTTCAATGCCAAGGCCATAATCTCTGAACCACATGAATTGCTTTCAATCTGAAGGATGTCAGGTTTTATCCACACATTATCACATTAGAATTAAAACTTTGACAGGACAAGAGGTATTTAATGAGAATTAATGAATTAGGAGTTTAAAACCACTATGATTTATAAAAGTGATTTGCTTTGTTTCCGAAGTAGATATTTAACTTGTTATCAGTAATTGCCACTAATGATAATCCTAATCACTGTCATTGTTCCTTGTGGTTAATATTCTCTGTTATTTAAGTCTTCTGGGGAGTGAGAGTAGGCAAGCACTTCAGGGGTGAATGTTCTTGTGGAAAAAAATAAGTCAACTCTTTTCATGATAATCTTACAAATTGTGCCTTTAAGAAAGTCATTTTTTTTGCCATCACCATACGATAGTAATTTTTTTCTTACTCTAGTTTCCAAGGACACATAGGTTAAGAAGTTATATTGTAAAAATAAATGTTACATTTAGGTCATTTAAGAGCTCTCTACTGAATGGAATAGAGAGCTCACACAGACCACCACCCAGAATATTAGAGAAGAGTGTGAGAAGAAAGGAAAACCTCAAATGCTGATAGATGTGAGGGCATTCTAGTAGGAATTAAGAATGCACTGAATTTCATGATTCTAGCCTTGCACCAGGTTTTATTTCTTTACAGATGGTTTATATGCTACAGAGAATTCCTACTTAATAACTTTTTTCACTGAATACTCAGGGGGGCCTTTTCATATATCAGGGGCCTATTACAAAGTATGCATCCACCCCAACCTCAAGATTCTGATTTTTCTCTCCTCACCTTATATATGGAAAATCAGTGTTGCTTAAAGCCTCTTTTATAAAAGGGAGTATGTCAAATTTCTTGGTTGTACTAAGAGAAAAACAATTTTAGGACAACTGCTTTAAAGAGTTATAAAAATTCTCTTTTGAGCTCCACGGAAAATATAACAGAAATAAATGTGGACTCTGTCCTCAACGGACTTGGAATTCCCAGAATGTAAAAATGGCCAGGTTGAGATGTGCACACACGGTAAAAATACTTTCACCAGCCAGAAAGTATCTGAACAACCCATTCTTACTATCATTCCTGAAAGTTGCTTTTAAAAGTTCAGGTATTTGTATGCATATGCATAACACGTGGACATAGATAATAGGATGGTGAAGGCTTGGGATCTGGGGGTGGAGGTGGATTAGAAGAAGTCAATGGGAACATATGTAATACTTTCAACAATAAAGATTTTTTTTAATGAGAAAAAAATGTTGAAATAATTTTATGGATCACAGAAATACATTTTATAATTAACTCAATAGTTTAGATTGGTTAATCTAACTTAATACCTGCCTCCACAGGCAGGGGGATCTAAGGTAGCAGAAGGAAAGATAAGCAGAAAGGATTCAGCACATGGTGGCTTTGTTGGATGGAAAGGTTCTCTGAGCAAGGACAGACCCTGCCATCTTCAAACAAGAAACAAATTTTGACTGTTCTGTAACTATTACATAACTCTGTCAAACTATGGGTATTAAATTATTTATAGTTCAAAAATGGTTTTAATATAAGGTAAACCATGAATTAAGGTTAAGTATATCATGACTTTCTTTGACATTGTAAAAATCATTTCAAAAAACTATCTGATTGCTTTTGTAAACAAAAAATTAACTGGTAAATAAACTCTTAAGTAGTCTCTACGAAGGATTACCAACAGAAAAATATAGGTGAGAGGAAGAAAAAAGAAATGAAAAATGATCAGCATATCTCTGTGCCGAATCGGCACAGCCATGGTTGAACCTAGCTGGGGGCGGTTTGAAGGATTGAGAAAAGACAGACAAGCCAAAACCGGTTTGGCTCAGTGGATAGAGCATCAGCCTGCGGACTGAAGGGTCCCAGCTTCGATTCTGGTCAAGGGCATGTATCCTGGTTGCTGGCACATTCCCAGTAGGGGGCGTGCAGGAGGCAGCAGATCAATGTCTCTCTCTCATCGATGTTTCTAACTCTCTATCCCTCTCCCTTCCTCTCTGTAAAAAATCAATAAAAAATATATTTTAAAAAAGAAAGAAAGAAAAGACAGACAAGAGAATAAAGCTTGGCGCTAGGTGGGACGCTGCTCTCTGATGGAGAAACAGTGCCACACCCTGCAAACCTAAATCTTTATTTTATAGCCAGATTTCACAAGGCAAAGTAAGAGCATGATCAAGATGTTTACAAAGTTCTCGAAGGTTTCAAATCTATTCAATCACTCAGCCATGTGGAACCGCAGGTTTGGACCATAAGGTCAAGCTTACAACTATAGCCTTTGGCTATAACTGTGCTGGGATTTGCAGGTGGCTTTGCCACGAGAGGATCTTGCCCTTTCATTAATCCCAGGCTTGAACCTCTCCAAACGCTGTAGCTGTTCTCCACATGTCTCAAGCCATCTCTCAGAGCATTTGAACTCCTCTATGTTTATCTGTCAGAGAATGCTATTTTTTAATTAATCCATGAACCAAGAAAAAGTATGAATGTTGAACTCTCTCTTCAGTTTCCTTATCACACCATCATTGCAACAGGTGATGAGGTCCAGGCCAGCAAATCCTCCCTAGATGCTCAGTTTGAAACCATAATAAATAGCATTCCAGCAGATCTGTATGCACTGCTAGGCAATTGTATTGGACACTATGGCTGGTATAGTGGCAAGACATTTAGAAATGGCAAACATTGGAGCAATCACATGACCTGTTCTATTCAGAGTCTGAAATACTCTGTCTTGAAAATGTGCTTTATAAAATACCTAGTAAAGCCCAGCTGGTATGGCCCAGTGATTGAGCGTCAACCTATGAATCAGGAGATCACAGTTCAATTTCAAATCAGGGCACATGCCAGGATTTTGGGCTGAATTCCCAGTATGAGGTGTGCAAGAGGCAACCCATCAATATTTCTCTCTCTGTCCTTCTCCATTCCTCTCACTCTAAAATCAATTTTTAAAACATAAAACAATACATAATATGAATTATCAAGTTGTGGCTCAGAAGCAATTTGTTTTAAAAGAGACAAAAGGATTAGTGGCTTTAATTATTTATCTTCATCTATAATAGACCTCAGATTATCTATTCTGCCATAATAAGTAAAAATGGTCATATGTTTTCCAAACCGCTGATCCCTTCCCACACACAGCAACACACATATACCCTTTTAAGTGGCTTCTTTCTCTTTAAAAATACTCTTTTAATGTTTATGGTTCTTCAAGATTGCATGTTGAGCTAGGATTATAAATATGTATAAATATGCAGATGCTCTTATCAAATCATTTCTTATCCCATTTGTATTTCCGAGGTTGTGTAAGATAACCTTTGTGGCTTTCAAAAACATCTTCTCACTTCCCAGGGGGCAAATTACCTCTATTTTCATTTCCTTTAGAGTTAGATCATTTTATAATTAAGAACTTATTGAAGCAGATTCGCCCTACGTGTAAGTTACTCCCTGAGGAGTAATTTATGCAAAAAGCCCCTCTGACTTAATATCATATAAGACTAACAACTGTACAATGGATACCTAGGATTCTTAGTCAATTTTGTAATTATTGTAAGAAACTTACTGTTCAAAAGGTTATCGCTTTTTTAAAAAATAGTGTAAATAACAAATTTTTATTCATTTGGTATTTTAATAAAATAAGATTTTCAATAAAAAAATAATGATATGGTTTATCATATTTCTTGTCCAAAAGCATTAAAAATATCAGTTAAACAATGATGCTGATGATGATGATGAAGACTGCATTATACAACTCTGCTACTTACAAAGCCCTTCTACATACAATATCTCATTTAATCCTCACAAATCAATGAAGTTTGTCAGCTAAGCTTTATAAAACAGAAAACAAGATCAGAAATTTTATTTTTGCCATGGCCCCAATCATTAACAGATTAGGGACCTGGAATCAAGGAGAACAGAACAGAGTAGGATGACATAAAATCTCTCATTTTTTCCACATCACTGAATCTTGAAAACAAATACTAGCTCATGTAATCTGAACACTAAAAGAAGCTAGTAAAATAGTTTAATAAGCATTTTAGTCAACTTTGTTTCTTCTGATGTTTTTAATCAATATCTCTATGGCTGGTGCTCCTGGGATAATATAGGAATTCAAAATTGTATTCATATTTTATCTTTTCAGGAGGCCGAGAAAGAGTTACTGAATGAAATATCAGGAAAACTGCCTAATTTCTGGTTGCCATCTCCTTAGTTCACTCAAGGACATCATTAGCCACTTTGATCCTCAGTTTTCTCATAGAACATAGCACTGAATTTTTTTGCTTATAAAGATGATTTTGTTGCAGAATTTACCAGGCAACCAGAAAATAAACAAGGAGTACTCGGAGATTCAGGAAAAAACCTTTATTTAGAGCAGCACTGCTGGCTCAGGGGATTCGAAGATCCAAAGCCTGAACAGTTAATACAATGAGATCACCCCTTATATATTCCTAAGTTTCTTTGTTTTCTATTTCCTAACTACTGGGCTTTTGTGGTGGGCTTTCATAGCTCCTCCTGAGTCAGTTAGACTGGTAAGTTAGATTGTATCTAAATGCCTGGCCTGGGTGCCGCCAGCTACTTCCCCCATCCTACCCCCCAGCCAAGCTGCCAAATTCCCCTCCCATGTCCCCTACAAACTGGGAGCACCCAGGAAAACAGACTGTTGCCTAAGGAAGGGGCAGTGATTTAATTATAGGCTAACAAGAATGTGCACTAGAACCCTGGTCACTGGCACAGATTCAGATTGCTAGCCACCACCACCCCAGATTTTCCCCTGTGTTCCTCCTCAATTTAAACTATGAAATATTTAATTGCAAAAAATGTAAAGTGTTATCATTTTTAAGGTAGAACAATAAGGTAAAGAGGTTTATGTCTTGCTTGCATTTATTTATTTTGTATATTTAAAGGTCAGAAATTGTAGAAAAGCATCCACATGGCACATTCATATGCAAAGAATTTTGAAGCATATTTTGCACATTTTAATTTGGGTGTAGGGAAAGCAAATCTTCCTAGTGTGTGCATTATATCGTATGTAAACAACATTTATTATTTTAGTGGACATATAGAGTATGCTCAGTAAATATTTGGCTGATTTATCATCGGCATTTTCACAATTAAACAGTCAGCCAAATAATGTATAAAATCACCACCACCCCCTCCAGTTTTGCTTTATTTGCCTATTTTAAAAATTATTGAAATCAGGCAATGTGATAGCTCTGCTTAACTTAATGTTTGAAGTGGCAAAATAAGAAAACCAAAGCCTCAGGTCCCAGGGATTTCTGACTCACATTATTTCAAGGTCAAGTTTATAAAGGAGAAAATGATGAAGGCAAGAGTTTAGAAAACATCTGGTTTCTGGTTATATTCCTTAGTTTGAGAAATAAAGCAAATAAAATGCCCCCCTTTCAATTAGAAGGGGCTTAGGGAGACCATTCCAACAGTAGTAGATTACCCCACACCATACCCCTCCTCCCACCCCAGTGTCTTTGAGCACAAAGATCATGTCAGGAAGGGGTGGAGAGGAAGGTAGGAGGGTGAAAGTAAAAAGACAACTCTGTGAGCTCAAAAATGTCTGTTTTCCCTTTTCAGCACAAATTGAAGTGATACCATGCAAAATTTGTGGCGATAAGTCCTCTGGGATCCACTACGGAGTCATCACGTGTGAAGGCTGCAAGGTATGGGACTTTAACACGGCACTGCCCACAGCATCCGTGTTTGCCTCAGGCATCCGTGTACCTCAGGGTGCATGGGGTGACACTGTTTTAAAGAAGGCCTGCTATAGCATTCGTGTGCCTGCTGCTGACATTCAGGGATTCTTGCTTGATTGGTGGGTGGGTTTTCCATGCCTTGGCCTTTCACCTTTTTGCTGTTGTCTAACTGGTCAGCAGATGCTTAAAAACAGATTGTTATGTAAAAGCTTGAATTATTCACATTTACAGAGATATAAATGCTGATTCTTCCTTTTTTTATCAGTATTATCTCCAATAAATTCCAGGACATTTATTACTATATGAAGAAACTAAAAGTGAAAATAAAGATTATAAGCTAATGGGCCTAATTTATTCATCCGCTTGAGTAAGAAGTCACAGGAGGAGTTGCATTTATTCATATAGCCATCCTTTATTCTCACATTCCAGAAAAATGTTAAAAAACAAACAAACCTGGAAGCATGAAATGTTAGACATAAACCAGGTAATCTCTAAATTAATTAAAAAGCATCTGCCCAACCTCCTCATTTTTCAATGAGGTCCTGAGGTATTAACAAGATTATGTCATTTGACCAGTGTCACTGATCTGGTTAGCAAGAGAAGATGGCCAACAACATGGGTATTTTAATTCTTGGTTCAATGTCCCCCTCCAGGACAGATTCACCATTCCTTGTAAAACAAATGGACAAAGTGCTTTTAAAATAAAAACCTGAGAGAGAGAGAGAGAGAGAGAGAGAGAGAGAGAGAGAGAGAGAGAGAGAGAGAGAGAGAGAGAGAGAGAGAGTG
>PVJN01034134.1:0-22970 GCA_004026805.1 Lasiurus borealis | reverse complement strand
GGTTATGGAGGATCTTTTGTGCCTATAAGAAATGGGGAAGCCGAAACTGGTTTGGCTCAGTGGATAGAGCGTTGGACTGCGGACTGAAAGGTCCCAGGTTTGATTCTGATCAAGGGCATCTACCTTGGTTGAGGGCACATCCCCAGTAGGAGGTGTGCAGGAGGCAGCTGATAGATGTCTCTCTCATCGCTATTTCTAACTCTATCCCTCCCTTCCTCTCTGTAAAAAAATCACTAAAATATATTAAAAAAAAAAAAGAAATGGGGAAAAGTCAGGGAGAGCAGTTAGGAAATAATGCTTATACAAATGAAAAATTAGACCCTGACTTTATGAGGTGGCCAAGGGGACAGGTAAAAAAATAGAACAAAACTTTAAAACTGAATCTGCATGATTGGGGAGGAAATTGCGTTTATGCCTGGTGAGCTCTTTGTGTCAAGGTCACTTCTTTTGGTTAGAAAGACTGAAGGGCCAAGTGAAGATGGGAGGTGTAAGCAATGCAGTGGAGAAAAACAAGGCTTCCAATATAGGCTTACGCTTTATTAAAAGAATAATTATGCAAAAAAATTGCTTTATTTCAACTGTGAAAATACTAAAACTATAATACATACAAAATGTAAGGGTTTTTAAGCATCCAGCTTTAACTCCTCATAAATGCCACTAAATTTAGTTGAAACAATATTTATTCATAGTTGGCATAAATATAAAGAGGATTACATTTCTAAAAATTAAGACACAGGAGAAAGTAATACGTCTTGTCACGGATAAAAAAGTACAGAAATGTAGTGGTCTTCCCAACACCCGCTGCATTCCAACGGAGTACGAGCAGACAACTATAAGAATCTCAGTGATGTTGGCAGTGACTGAGAGAATGACCACGTGGTCCACTCCTGACCAATAATAAGACAAGAAGAGACACAAGGAGAGGTTTGCTGGGAGAGCCTCTGTGAAAGCGCTCTTCAAGTCTGTGAAGGAGACTCAGAGAAAAAATGCTCATCTTCTTTCACTGGATGTTGCCAGGCCTCCGGGGGTCCATGGGATAGCTACTGCCATCCTGCCACCAGCTTGAAAATGAAGCCAATACTGAAGAGATGGAAAGAGCCTGGTTCCTTACTGAACTATAGAGCCTCCCTGTTTCTACTTCTTGTAATTTGGGATTATAAATGTCCTTATTCTTTAAGCCATTAGAATCAGGGTTTTCTATTACTTGCAGCCAAAAGCTCCCCACCTAAAGAACTAAAGGCAGAAAAAAAAATGTAACAGAAGTAAACATTAACAGATAGTGATAATGTATTTAACTAAATTTTTTCCTCTGGGTAATATCAATTTCCCTTATAGTTATTTTTTTTATTTCATTTGAATTTTGCATAATCTCTCTGTCAAAATGATTGTCATTAATAATTTTTTAATATGATCACATTCACTATCTGTCTTTTCACATAGTATTGTTGACAAAAAAAAAAAAACAGAATAAAGAGAAGAGGCAACTGATTCTAGTTCTTTATCAAGGTTCAAAGGGATCGTCTCTCTTTTATAGCCAATTTGGAGGTTATGGCAGTAAACTTCTTCTGATGGGAGCCCATGGAGACAGCATATGTAGGAAAGAATCTGACAATCTTCTAGTAACTGTTTTTTGAAAATAAAAACAACTAAGCACTTTCTTAAAATGAATAATAGATCCTTCACTTACTTGCCTCCTGGCTGTACTGGAAACATTCATATACATTTGTAATAACCTTAAATAAGAATATCACACATAAAGTACAAGAATAGTGTTTGGCACAAGGTAGCAGTGGTTTACTTAAAGAGAAGGAAATGCTGTGCTAAGTCTAGCCTGAGTGTCCCTGTTTCTACAGCTCCCACTGGCTGATTTGTAATGTATCTGCTTGCCTTCCTGTAGCTTTGAGTTTTGCTTTCTTCTTCTTAATTACACTTGAAAAATTCAATCTCAAGGCTAGTGTATGCCATTCATTTTCAGAGGCAAGCAGCAACTCTGGCATTTTTTATCACAAAAAATCCATAGGAGAAAGCCGGCAAGCTTAGTAGACTTCCTGGGCTGAGCGGCTTTTCAGTCAAAGCTGGCAGGGTTTGGTCATCCACCATCTTCAGAGTTTTGTCATTGAGCTGGACAGATCTGCAATGTGGAAAGATACATCTAAGTTAGCCATGTTGTGTGTGCTCTGCCTGCTCTACAAAAGTTGTGAGATCTTTTTAAGACCAAAAAGCTTTTCTGTGATAGCCTATCTATACTAATAAAAGGGCAATATGCTAATTAGACCAGGAGACCTTCTGGACGTCCTTCCAGACAAAGCCATAGTGCAGAGCCAAGGCAGAGGCAGTTAGAGGTGATCAGGCCAGGAGGGGAGAGCAGTTGAGGGTGATCAGGCTGGTAGGGGGGGCAGTTGGGGGCAAGCAGGCCAGTGGGGGGGGCAGTTGGGGTGAGCAGGCTGGCAGGCAGAGTGGTTAGGGGTGATCAGGCAGGCAGACAGGTGAGCAGTTAAGAGCCAGCGGTCTCGGATTGTGAGAGGAATGTCTGATTACTGGTTTAGGCTCCATTCCACAGGCCTATACCAGCAGCCAGACATTCCCTGAGGGGTCCCAGATTAGAGAAGGTGCAGGCCGGGCTGAGGAATGTCCCTCCATGTGCACGAATTTTGTGCATTGGGCCACTATTCCTATCCACTGAGCCAAACTGGTTAGGGTGGGAGGATATGTTTTAAAGTACAGAGCACAGAACTGTGCCTCTGACCAAGATTAAATGTGATGCAGTTTTTCCGCTGACTGGTACTTAGTGAGGATAGAGGGTTAAGAGATCTTTAAAAATTAGATATTTATAATAATTAAGGGGAAAATAAAATATTTTTAATTTTTAAAAATTATTAATTTTATTTTTTCAATTACAGTTTACATCCACTATTATTTTGTATTAGGGTACAACACAGTGGTTAGACAATGATATACTTTATAAAGAGTTCCCCCAATAATTCCAGAACCTGGCACCATACAACTAATTTAATAAAGAGGGAATATGCAAAATGACCATCACACCACAACGAAGATGGTGCAGCCCACAGTGGAGGTGGTGGGGAGAGGTGGTTCCATAACACAAGACGGCTGCACCCACAGCAGAGGCTGAGTTCCCTTAACAATCCTTACTATGGCATAAGTTTTATCATAATTTTTTAAATAAAAAAGGAAAAGTAACTAAAAATAAGAGGTAGGAATAAGATGTTTGTGACTGTGTTGGAGGCAGAGAAGCCTGCATTGCAGTTATGCTCAGTCCACAGGCACTGGGGTTTGTTTTCACACCTGCATCACCCCAGTTTTTTGAGGGGCTGTAAGAGGAAATGCTGTGATTATTATCAGGAAACCACAAACAAAAATAGGTCTTGAAAACATCTTCATGTGACAATAATAAGAGCTTTTTGGCACAATGTGGAGGACCTTTTACAAGAGTACACCATACATTTCAGAAATACTTTTGAATAGGCAACAGAGTTTAATGGGAACTCTGATCATTGTAAGTTAATCCTGCTATGGGTTAGAACAGTGGTCGCCAAACTTAGTCAACAGAGTGGCAAACCGAGGCTCGCAAGCCGCACGTGGCTCAGGAGCCGCAGTTTGCCGACCACTGGGTTAGAATGAAGAATTAATTCCATCAGGCTAAACTCTTTAATCAGCTATAAATATAGCTAAAGGATGCTATCAGTGCACAGAGTGTGAGCTGGCAGAGGTAGAGAGCCTTTTTTATGTCAAGAGCCATTGGGATATTTAGAACATCATTCACGGTCCATACAAAATCATCAACTTAAAAATTAGCCTGCTATATGTGGTTGAACATTTAACTAACTCACACCTAAGGCGTTGGCAGGGCCAGACTCAATGATTTCGAGAGCCTTATATGGTGTGTGGGCCTGATTTCCCTACCCCTGGCTTAAAGCACGCTGATTATTTCCACATCGGGCTGGACAATGTGGGTGGGATTTTATTTGAGAGTAGTATCTTGTTTCATATTTTGAAGTCAGCAACATGATGACAAAGAAATATAAAATATGTTTGTGAAGATTCAGATGAAATAGAGCTGGAAGACAAACCAGTTGTCCTTCAAAAATTTGAGAGTTATTCTGGAGAAAATGAGATATCTGACAATGCTCTAGACTATGGGTAGCAAACTCAAATGCCCATAAGGGCCATGGAAGTCATACATACAAGTGTTGTAGGACAGGCATAACAGGTTATATCTAAGAGGAAGAACAAGTCCCAAGTTGCCAGAGTACACATTTTTAATTTTTCTTTTTAGTAGTTGTCAATTGTTAACTATTGACCACTACTACTATATAATAAAAGGCCAATATGCAAATAGAATCGTTGGCAGAACAACCAAACAACTGGTTGCTATGACATGCACTGACCACCAGGAGGCATGCACGGAACATAGCAGGCGCTGGCAGCAGTGGGATGGTGGAGCAGGTGAGCGGAGGTGCCAGACCAAGGCAGAGCACCAGTTGCTGTCACCGGGGCAAGCCTCTGGTAGTTACTGAAAGTTCTTTGCTCCTATGCACTGCGGTTTGGCCCAGCGCTTGAACCTGCTGCCAGCACCGGCCCAGGGCACAGAGAATGGGCTGAGACCCATCCTTGTGCCCACCGCAGCCTTGAGGCCCACAGTTCCTTTTATTTAAAAATAAAAAATTAACAGAGTACATGCCAACCTTCCCCACCAGGAAGAGAAAAACCACTTGTCTAAACCCACTTGCCCATAGGCATGAGGTGTAGTTTCCAACTTCTGCCTTAGAAAACAGAACTAAGGGCAGCAGGAAAAAGACACAAAGAAGCTCACTTTGTCCCCACCAGGAGAGGCGGGGAGCTTCATCAGAGGAGGAATCAGATACAGACCTAAAGCTGGACTAAAATGATCTAAGACACTTGCAACTCTACAACTATTATTCAGTTACTTTACAAAAGCATTTCCCTTATCAGCATTAGACACAAATATGCTAAGAGGACCCACTTTAAAAAGGGTCAGAACCCAAATAGAGAAAAGTATCTTGTTACCCAAATATGCATTATTTAAAACAGGAAATGAAGGTTTAAACAGGAGGAAAAAGAGTAAGTAAGCCATAGTATTTTATAAAACATGCGAACCATTAAAAATATCTACAGGATGGTGAACACACAATACAATATATAGACAATGTATTACAGAATTGTACAGCTGAAACCTACATAATTTTATTAACCAATGTCTCTCCAATAAATTCAATTAATTAAAAAAAATATATCTACAAAGGCTCTGCATGGAAAGACATGGGAAAACTTGTGGGTTTCTCCTCTCTTTTTCCCAATAGAGGTTATATGCTTGCAGTTATAATAAAAGAAAGCATAGGGAGCCGAAACTGGTTTGGCTCAGTGGATAGAGCGTCGGCCTGTGGACTGAAAGGTCCCAGGTTCGATTCCGGTCAAGGGCATGTATCCTGGTTGCGGGCACATCCCCAGTAGGGGGCGTGCAGGAGGCGGCTGATCGATGTCTGTCTCTCATTGATGTTTCTAACTCTCTATCCCTCTCCCTTCCTCTCTGTAAAAAATCAATAAAATATATTAAAAAAAAAAAAAAGAAAGCATAGGGAGAAAAATAAAGATTACCCAGAGTTAATAATGTTTATCCCTGGGGGATAGAACTTTGGAGAAAGCATTCTTACTGTCCTTCAGGTTATGATGCTAATTGTCACTGAAAACATCGCTCATATAGCATTTGCAAAGAAGGGAGGAGATGGAAAGAATTTTGTAAACCCTTCATTTTTTATGCTTCAGTCTGAGAATAGCCATGATGAAAAGAGCTCCTTCCAACATATGTTAGACAGAAATTTGACAATGTTTGTGGGTCTAAGTTTTCAAAGCTTGGATAGTCTCTTAAATATGGTCTATTTTTTTGTTTTAATTCTCACCCGAGGATATGTTTTTATTGACTTTTAGAGAGAGAGAGAATGAAACATCAATTGGTTGCCTCCCATATGGAAATATGCTCTGACCAGAAATCAAACCCACAGTCGTTTTGTTGTACAGAACAATGCTCCAACCAAGTCACCCGGCAAGGGCAAATATGGTCTTTTGTAATACACATTCAATGACTGGCTTTTAAACTGTCTCTGGGCCAACTTCAAATAATTCACCTAAAAGGTACATTTCAGCCTATTTTTTCCTTACTCTAAGTAATAAAAAACTACTTTATTGCTGTTAGAAAATCATGCCCAGCTCCCTTAGAATAACAGTTTACAGCAACCCCCAGGACCTTATAAGCAATTATATATAGGTATGCTTTGCTTTTGTGACTGTGTTACTACGAATTATAAATATATTTAGAGCAAATAATCTAAATATATTGAGTGGATCTTGACATATCAAGTGTTTTGAAATGCAAACTACTTCCTAAGATAACTGCTAGCTTGTGTTTAGTTTTTCTGCTTGTGACTCTCGGAGTGAGTATACTGGTATTAATAGATATTTATATATAAACTTCCTGAATATTAAAAATAGTCAAAACTTGAAATAGTTGACTTCTTTTTCTCCCTCTCAACTCTCTATGCTGATAAACACAGATACATTTGGTGAAAGTTTAAAATGAAACAGAAAAAGTACTCACTGGGAAAATAATCCATCAGGTCCTGAAGGTTTTACAAGGTATCTGTCCACTTCTTTGTCAAATAAATAATGTGGTAACTGCAAGTGTTTGGTGACATTATGAAGGTTTAAGGCATACAGAGTTAAATCTCCTTCTTTATACCTTGGGCTAAAAGCAAATAGATTGACTCAATAATAAAAATACTTGTCTCGCTTAAACAATTAAAAACTTGATTACAAATATAATCATGGATACTAAGTATTAGTACTTATCGTGATGATAGACTCTCTTTTTACCCTTCATTTCATAATGATGTAAGACCACGAATGTGGCCCTATTTGAAACTGATTATACATTGCTCTTCATAGTACCAATGTCTGGGCCAGGGTACCCTGAGATCTTTGCTGCTGAGTTACTAGGCTGAGTTACTAGGGAGACAGGTGGCTTTTTCATTTTCAAACATAGGAAGATTAAATGATAAAAGCTGAATTTTATGGGTTCATGTGCATTCAAATGATAAACCATATGGTTTATAATTATAAACCTTTTTCTAGGTGTATGAAAAGAGTGGAGCAAATAAGTAAGTTAAATCTGTTGACACTTTTCAGAATTTATTTATCCAAACTACTCCCCAACTTCTTCCTAGTGGGGTCCTCACTATCCAGAGTTCCCACTCACCAGCGATTGGAAATGCTGGGTAGCTATTTTGGCTAGAACTATCAGGATGGACAGATTGAAACTAAAAGAGAAAAATCCATGAGAGTTGGGAACATTTTTTGCTACTAAGGGCAAGGTATAAACTATAAAAATCTCTGTGGTCTCTCAATCCCATAAATTGGGTTGAAACTTTTAAAAACAAGATTGTTATTGTTGATATTGTTCTTTAATTCTCCTTCCTTACCAAATTGATCAGATATGATACAAGGGAATAAGTATATTCATATAATTATTCATTCATATGAATGTATATTTTTATTCATTCATAGTCATTTAATGTAGTAATTGTTCATATAAAAATGCATTGGTGCCCTACCAGTGTGGCTCAATGGTTGAGTGATGACCTATGAACCAGGAGATCACTGTTCAATTTCTGGTCAGGACACATTCCTGGGTTGCAGGCTTAATCCCCAGTGGGGGGCATTCAGGAGGCAGCCAATCAATGATTCTCTCATCATTGATGTTTCTATCTCTCTCTCCCCCTTCCCTTCCCATCTGAAATTAATAAAATAATATTTTTTAAAAAATACATTGAGCCCTGACCAGTTTGGCTCAGTGGATAGAGCATTGGCCTGTGGATTGAAAGGTCCCAGGTTCAATTCTGGTCAAGGGCATGTATCTTGATTGTGGGCACATCCCCAGTAGGAGGTGTGCAGGAGGCAGCTGTTCGATGTTTCTCTCTCATTGATGTTTCTCTCTATATCTCTTTTCCTCTCTGTAAAAAATCAATCAAATATATTAAAAAAAATACATCGGTACTGTTCTTTATTTAAAGTTAGAGTATACTTTGATTATGGATTATGACAATTAAAGTCATTGTAAAAGTCAAATGCTGATGTTTAAGCTATATTTTTTGTAGTTTTTTTTTGTTGTTGTTTGTTTTTTAGACTCTGGCACCCTATCATTATGAAGGGAAAAATAAAAAAATAATAACATAGCTTAGACCTTCTGAATAGAGAGGGGACAACAGTGTGTTAAAGTAGGAAGTTATGTGCTTACTAATTAAAACTTGTTGATTTGTAAAGTGTGTTGCATACTTACTGGTTAACATTTGTGCAATGAAGGTATACTCGAAGTTTGCTTCTAGCTTGACCTTTCACACTTGCCTTTAATACAATAGTGCCCACCAGTTTCTTGAATAAAAGAGAGAGCCAATAATCCTAGTTGTGGTGGTTGGGGAGGGTAGAAACAAAAATAGAACTTTATTTAGTTCTTCATTTAACAAAATGAAGCAAGTAGTTTTCCTACAAAGAGTAAACTGTTATTCTAGAGGTAATTAAATAGGATTCATAGTTTGATTTGGGTTATCCATGAATCAGAATGCAATATCTTTCTGCTGCTTTTTATCACTAGATAACCTGCCCCCTGAGTTATAGCTCAAGACTGCAATTATTGACTAAGAGACAATTTAAATATTCTTTGTTTTCTATCATTCAAGAATTGAAAGCAAAGCTCAAAGCAGCACTTTTACACAGACATTTTTAAAATAAAATTTCTGTTTAAGAGATTAAAATATTTTCTTTAAAACCTTATAACACCCCTAATAAAGTAATGGACTAGGGAACAATCATCACTAGCTATCAAGGTGAAAAAAAAAAAAAAGATAGCCAGACATTATGAATCTGTTGCTGGAAGCACACAACATTATCTACAAAGAATTCTTGCAAAACAAAACAAAAAAACTTGAGTAAGTTCAAGCCTCTAGTTCTAACCATCAGTTTACAAGAACTATAAGGGACAGAGGAAGATGCTGAAAGAATAAACTTAGCAAAATCCAAAATGTGGGAAACACTACAGAACAAATTACCTGCTTTCTTTAATTAATAAATTCCAACGGACAAAAAAAAAAGGGAAGGAGAACTTAAAGATTAGCAGACTCTCCCAAAAAAGATAAATAGACTTCAGCAATATATCAACCAAATTCTTTATATGAATGTTGTGGATTTGAATATCTTAACTATTAAAACATTTGCAACAATAGGAAAAATGTGAAACACTGAGTTAATATTTGATGATATTGACGAATTACTGTTAATATTTTAAAATATAATAATTATATTGTTATGTTTTTAAAAAGGAAACACATACTAAAATATTTATGGATAAAGTGATATATCCGAGATTTGCTTGAAAGTAATACAGTAGGTGGAAGGTAAGGAGTGGGTAGCATTGTAGATTAAACAAGACTGGAGATTCATACACTTTTCTCTCTACTTTGAAATTTTCCATAATTATTAGTTTAAAAATAAACCATTCAATATATACCTCTACTCTTCCTTCTTGAGCTAAGGGAAAGTAGGCAGCTTCTGTTTCTCTGCCTACATTCAGATTCAAATCATCTCTTGAGACAAGAGTAGAATCAATGAAATGTTTCACAAGAGACATAACTTGAGCAGGTTCAGTTCCTGAAAGGATAGAGAGCATGCAGGCCCGAGCCAGGACTTGTACAGGACTCTTTAGAATAATACTGGCCAACTGTGTGACCTTGAGCAAATCACGTAACTTCATCTCAATTAGAACTTCCTCTTCTGAAAAACTAAGATACCTGTCTTTTGGGCTTCTGGGATTGTTATGCAAATCAAATAAGAAAACAGGTACAGTAGGTTTAAGGCCAATTCCCTTGATCCTATTCATAGTAAAAAGGCACATATATTCTTGCAAGTTTTGCTACCTGATTCTGCATCATGAGGAAGAAGTATAGTTAGTGCATATAAAAGGGTCTGAAGCTAAAGGTTTATGCTTGGGCACTGAGAAGATTTAGATAACATACTAAATAGCTGGCACTATTACAAAGGGTGACAGGATAAGCTGGCTAGTTTCTAGACATTGTACTCAAAGTGAATTTTGTAGAAACTACTTATTTACTTTTCTTGCTCAAAGCCAAATTAAGAAAGGGCCAGCAGTAGATTCTGGATATTTGTCAAATGAAATTATCATGTTTGGTTTAACTTTATAGATGGCTCACAATACATTGGGAAAGACAGATTCTATTTTGTTACAAGGTCATTTTTCTAAGCATTTTCTAAAAGTTATGAACAGTGTGCTCCATGAGCTTGGACCACTATAGATTAAAAGCAATTCTGTTGAGAAATTGAGCTACAAACCACAGAAGCCTAGCTTATATGTTGGTATGTGCTTTTTGCAAACTTGCTTAGCTTTCCTACAATATTCAAATAATTCCTTTAGGAATTATTCTTAGAAAACAGATATCCTCAAATATCATTTTAGACAATAAAAATCAAGGTCAAACTTCTCAGGAAGATATCTATACTATTTCAATTTTTAGACACCTATAAATTCCAGGTGGCTTTTAGAAAGAAAGGCTACATTACCTAATTTAGCACCAGATACAGTTGGAGGTAGGGTGGACTTTTTAAAAATTCACAAAGACCTTGAAGATTATTATAAAGTAGCCAATTCTTTGGGTGAGATTTTTGAACAAATACGTGATACTACTGGCTTATCTTGAGGTTAAATAAATTATGATTTAATGATATAAAATGTTTTAAAGCTTTGGATACTATAAACAATTTTAACTTTAATTTACCCTTAAAATGCTTTTGATCCAAGTTTTAAATCTTGTAAAATGAGAGTCATAAATTTCAAATGACCCCTCTTAAAGAAATCTCACACCACGTCAAAAATGGCTCACATAAAAAACATTATTCCTGGGTCTCAATTCTCTTGAGATACAAAAAAAGTTAGAATGGATTATCTCTCACCTTTCCATGGTTTGGTTATATTAAGAGCACTGAATTTACCGTTAAGTGTTGACAATTCTTAGGAGGTTAATACAGGGGTCCTCAGTATAGTCTGATCTACTCATAGAAATAGAAATAATGATCACTTACAGGTAGAGGTTCAAAGTTTTCATCTACTAAGTGGTAGGCTCCAGCTCCAAAAAACACTTGCCTCATCACCACTTCTATGCCCATCCTGGCCGATAGGCCCAATTTATCCAGCCACCTGGAACAGAGTGAGGCCCAGCTTTCTTCCAGCTTGGAAACAAAATAACTTAATTCTAATTATCAACTATTCTAATTTATTAATTTATGAAACGAGAAAACTTGGTATTAATTGTAAATAAGTCACTCAAATTAAATGGAGACTATCCTTCTTTTCACAAGTTCCCATACTTTTGCATAATTACAAATCCTAGAGAACTGTTAATATGCCATAAAAGTCCCCTTCAGGGTAAGATATGCTCTATAAAGCAGAGTAGATAAATTCCTACCCCCACAGACAATTATTCCTTGTCTTTCAGGGTACCCCTCCTCCCCATCCCTATGTGAGGTCTAAACATTTTAAGTTTCCATGTAGTCAGGAGTAGTAAAATGTGAAATAAGTGGGATTACACGTAAACTTTTATGGACACACCTGCCTTATCTTTAGTTAATGGCAAAACAAACGTCTCCATGCTTTTCTCTACTCATCATGTACCCAAGAGCATAAACAATTTGTATTTTATTCTGGGCTTATTCTCCTACTTTATGTAAGTAGGAGAGGAAAGAGAATAAGTCTCAATATGAGAGTATTAACGGAGTTATGGAATGTAAGTTAACTGGCTGTTTAAAGCAATTAACTTTGTGGTGGCTGAAGTAGGAGTTAATTTAAATTCATTGGTAGGTCCTCTTGTGTGACCTCATACTTCAGGCTCTAAACTTCTTGGGAATCCTATCTAATAAAAGAGCAATATGCAAATTGACCATACTTCCACTATGTCCATACACCATGCCCACTACCAGCCAATCAGGAGTGAGTATGCAAATTAACCCGACCAAGATGGCTGCAGCCACAGAGCAAGCAGGAGGCTTGGGTTTCCCTGGCAGTGGAGGAAGCCAAGCTTTCCACCTGTCCTGGCCTTCCCTGGCCTGTGCTCAAGGCTACACAGTCTCAATTATAGAAGATAAATAAATCCCAGATACCAGGGGCTCCTGGGGGGCAGAGAAGAGGGTGTGGCCAGCCTGCAAACCACCACAGGCCCCTTGCCCAGGCCACCTCACACCCCAAGGGAACTCCTACCCTGATCTGGAACACTTCAGGGAAAATCAGCTGGCCTCTACCTGTGCACCAGACCTCTATCCTATCTAATCCTATCTAATAAAATAGTAAAATGCAAATTGAATGTTACTCCAACACACAAGATGGCTGCCCCTATGTGGTCAAAGATGGCTGCCCCCATGTGGACACCAAGATGGCCATCACAAAATGGCCAGCAGAGGAGGGCAATTGGGAGGGACCAGGCCTGCAAGGAAGGACAGTTGTGGGCCATCATGCCAGCAGGGGAGGGCAGTTGGGGAGGACCCAGGCCTGCAGGGGAGGGCAGTTGGGGGAAACCAGGCCTGCATGGGAGGGCAGTTAGCAGTGACCAGGACTCCAGGGGAGAGGAGTTAGGAGCAATCAGGCTGGTAGGGGAGCAGTTAAGCATCAATCATGTTGGCAGGGAAGTGGTTAGGGGTAATCAGGAAGGCAGGCAGGTGAGCAGTTGGGAGCCAGCAGTTCTGGATTGTGAGAGGGATGTCTGGCTGCCCTTGAGGGGTTACAGATTGGAGAAGGTGCAGGCTGGTCTGAGGAACACATACCCCCCTGCACAAATTTCGTGCACCGGGCCTCTAGTCTATATAATAAAAACTCAGTGGTCCGTTATGCCATAACAACCAAAGACTGGTCACCAGGAGGCTGCATGCATGGTGAGGCGCACGTGGGTCGGCAGGGCTGCATGATTTTGCGCTTTGGGCTTCTAGTCTGTAATAACTGTGTAATATGTACTACAAATCCAGAGTCAGAGCTATAGACTCTTTTACAATATACTTCTTTAGAGGAGGAATCCTTGGCATGGCCATGGGCCAAAATTAAAGAACAGAACTTCTAAAGCAATTAGTTCATACAATGATTAAATACAGTATGTCCAACAAGCTTTAGTAAATCATTATCTTACAAAATCTGGCACAAATTTTGGAGCTTTGCCACAGAACCATCATAGATCATATTTTTAGCTGATGAGTTATTTCAACCGAATAGAATAGGAGCACGCTGAAATCTGGTCCCTGAGGCAAGTGCTACTTCACTCACATGAAACCAGCCGCAAAGGTGTTGGACAGCAAGGGCGCTCCACCCCCATACGCAGAGCTTGTTTCTCCTAACCAAACCTTCTTGTGGGGTCTGGTCATCTCAACAACCTATGAAATAGGAAAGTCTCCATGGTAACTGCAAGCAAGCTGACCAACTATGTGCTGGAGGTAACGATATTCAAAATATTGTGTTCCCAGACCCATCTGTCCAATAAAGTTACAAACTATGTTCTCAATCATTTAGGTCTTGGGCAACTTACTTTTATTAGAATTCTAGGTGTGGAAGAAATGTAAACAATCTCTTTCTTATAAAAAAAAAGAAAGTTAATTCTACCAAAAGGCTATTAGAAGTATTTTTCATTTCTAATCAACATCCATGGGTAAGATCTGATGCTAAGGGGACGGAAGATGAATAAGATTAGTGCCTGTTCTCTAAGATTAGAAAACATGTAAATTTATATATCTATTGAATTTGGCACTAGCTAAACCATCGAATAAGGACTTTGGTTTTACATTTAAAGGAATAAAAGACTATTACCTGAAAAATTTTTTGCACAGGTAAAATAAAAGTGTCCAACACATCAGGGTTTAGGAAATCTTCTTTGGTAGCAGTTCGTCCATTCAAGTAGTAGCTAAATTATTTAGAAAATAATCAGAAAAAAATAACAACCTTTACCTTCTGCTTTTAAGTTAATAGGCTGAACCTGCTCTTCTTACTACCTCTTCCCAACTTCCTGTTAAAAAAAAAAAAAGAGGCAGAAGTTCTACTAACTCGAGACCATGATAAAAGGGAATTGATTACTCTGTCTTGAGGAGACACAGTCATCATTGCCTCCTAGGTTACTTGTTCTACAGCAAGCATATTGGCTGTAGCTACTTATCTGTCCTATAAGTTAAAGGACAGTTTACCTTGATCTTGTAAAAACCACCACATTATTTAAAATAAGTTGAAATTTTTGTTTTGTTAATATTGAAATTTTACTACAGTGCACAATGGAATACTACTTGGCCAAAAAAAGAAGGAAATCTAATCCTTTGCAACAACATGGCTGGACCTGGAGAGAACTGTGCTAAGTGAAATAAGCCAGTCAGAGGAAGATAAGTATTATATGATTTCACTCATATGTGGAGTCTAATGAACAAAATAAACAAAATAGAAAAAGACTCATAGATGCAGAGAAGAGATGGATAGCTGTTAGAGAGGAGGGGGTAGCAAGGTTTGGTAAAAAAGGTGAACAGTTTAAGCAAGAAAAAAAACTTCATAGACACAGACAACAGTATAGTGATTACCAGAGGTAAGCGGGGTAAGAGGGAGGTTGAGCCGAAACCGGTTTGGCTCAGTGGATAGAGCGTCGGCCTGCGGACTGAAAGGTCCCAGGTTCGATTCCAGTCAAGGGCACATACACTGGTTGTGGGCGCATCCCCAGTAGGGGCGTGCAGGAGGCGGCTGATCGATGTCTCTCTCTCATTGATGTTTCTAACTTTCTATCCCTCTCCCTTCCTCTCTGTGAAAATTCAATAAAATATATTTAAGTGGGAGGTCGAGAAGTTAAACAGGGGATAAATGGTGATGGAAGGAGACTTGGCTTGGGGTGGTGAGCACACAGTACAATATGCAGATGATGTAGTATAGAATTGTACATCTAAAACCTACATAATTTTATTGATCAATAAATTCGATAAGAAAGAACAACAACAAAGAACGGGAGACGTACTTACTGATGCCACGTAACTGAATCAATCACTTCTCCCCCAGCTTCCAGGAAACTACAAAATCAAAATCTATTATGTTATCACTAAATTCTCATACATACATATATACACAATATATACACAAGAAATGGGGCTGGTTACAGCTTTAGGATCAGGCAAACACAAACTTCCTAACTCAGACAATACAAACTTTATCATAGCTACCATTTGACCCACATCCTTCGTATTCTGAGCCAGTCAATGTTTTCTCTTTTGCTGAACCATCTAGCCAGGCAGACAACTGTTTAATAACATGTGGACTATTGAAGATTCTATACCAGGAAAATATACTTTTTAAGAAAAGTGATTCTTCCTCAAGCTCTTACTTGCTCAGCATCTTAACAGTCTTTCCTCGAGGCTGACCAACATCTGGACCATAGAGTTTTGCATTTTTGAAAGCAGTTGTTCCTAGAAGTTTATGCAACTTAACAAAATCTTCTCCTAACTGCAATCCATCGATGAAAATACCAGCCTTCTTCTGGAAACTGTTGGGTTCTGAAAGAGCAATTTTCAAAAGAATCGCTTATGTAGAAATTTCTTACTTAAAAGCAAACATAATAGCAACAAAACATTTTTCAAATTACAAAATCTTAGAATCCAAAGTCAAGGAAAGTAAAACCACTAGTTATAAAGATAATATTATAGAAAAACAAAATTTTTGAATTCTATAACTAAAGTATGACGGGGTATTAAAACAATTTGAAATTAATAATGGGGGTTTAAACCAACAGATAGCTAAAAAAAAAAAAAGAAGGTTTATATGTGCAAATAATCCTAGAAGGAGTAAAGCTGAAGAGATGGGAGGGAGGCACAGACAGTGTCCAAATTACTTTCCACATATACCTTCACCCTGAAACCAGACCTTTTCTTTGCAAAATGGGGCCCAAGGAGGAGGGAGACGTAATAATATCACTTTTTTCTCACTGTGAAAAGCAGGAGTTGGGGATTGTAAGGTAGAAAGGAGGGAGGGTCGAAACCCGGTTAGAGCGTTGGCCTTCGAACTGAAAGGTCTCAGGTTCGATTCTGGTTAAGGGCATGTACCTTGGTTGCAGGCACATCCCCAGTAGGGGGCGTGCAGGAGGCAGCTGATGGATGTCTCTCATCAATGTTTCTGACTTTCTATCTCTCTCCCTTCTTCTCTGTGAAAAATCAATGAAATATATTTTTAAAAAAAGAAAAGGAAGGAGGGAGAGATGGAGAGAGGGAGGTTGGGAGATGGGTAAGGATGGGTTCAGGTGACCTATTATGCATATGGTGGCTATAGTAAAGTTGTTCATCATTAAGCCAAGATACAGTTGCCTCTACCCTTCTATTCTGTGTGTGTGTATTCCAGGTTGATAGTTATCCTCAGCAACTCGATCAGAAAAGCTGCTTCTAGACTCTACCATAACACATACCACTACTGGCATGTATCATTTCTTGGCTTGTTTTCTTGTTAGTTTGGTTCCCTACCTCTAGAAGAGAAGTCTCAAGAGAGCAGAGACCTTGTTCTGGAGGCAGATTGCCTGGGTGCAAAGCCTAACTTCTCTAAGAATCCTCTAAGAGTTGCACAGCATCACAAAGCTATTTAACTAACCTTTCATTGCTTTTCTTGCTATCTGTGAAATGAAGGTCAGAATTGTATCTATTTAGGATGGTTAAAAAGATAAAATAAGTGAATACTTGTTAAATACTCAGGACAGTGCTCATCATATTATTACATCTCATTTCCCATTTTATCTTCAGTTCCATTTGCTGATGTGTGAAAAAGGCACTATAAATATGTTTGAATGAAGTGGCTAGTCATTTGCACTTTAGTTAGAATTTACAAATTCCTTGCAAAAAAGAAGACAATCAGGAGTTTGACCTGGATAGGATTCTACACTGAGAACTAGCTTGAACATTTCATGAGGGTTGGGATGGCGTTGCTGAGATAAACTGGACAGAAACAGGTAAAGGAGTGGAAGAGAAAAAGCAAACTGCCTGCTTTACAGTTTTGCTAATAGGCTTAAAGTGACCCTGAACATTCCAAGGAAACTAGGGAACTGTGGAAGTTGCTAGTTTCAAGGAGTTGTCCTCAGCAAAGAATGTGTCATAAACTGGAATTAGCAGCAGGTTCTGGGAGTTTCCTGCCTTAAGCAATCTAAAAGTTGCACTGTTGAGCACTGCACAAATGTGCCGAACCAGAAGTACATTTGCTAACATCTTAAGTATAAACAAATAATGCCAAAGGGGAATCTCGTTAATGAAATGCTCCCAGGGGTACCTACCATTGCCTAGTTCCCAAGAAATGTTATAACGCTTGGAAGAGCAGTAGTCCAGGAGCAGCTGAGCATTAGAACTGTTCCACTGCAAGTCTGCAGTTCGCAGTAAGGCATTTAAACCAAAGATCAAGTCCAGTCCTGAGCAATTTGCAAAGGTGTACAGTATATCCACTGAGCTTCCTAGAAGAGAAACATAATAGTTAGGTTGGCACCACAGTGATGAAGGCCTCCAGATTTGTTCTTCACAGTTCACTACCAGGTGTATTGGTTAATAATGGCAGATTTTATAATAAAAAAATGATAATTTCAAGAGAAACATCAAACATGCTTTATTCAAAGTAATGTCCATAGTTAGCTATAACATATCCCCATCTTTCCGGTAATTTGTGGATACCATCCCAAAAAACTTTTCTTGTTTTGAGGCAAACCATTCAGAGACCCAATTTTCCATTTCTTCATACATTTTGAAGTGCTGTTCAGAAAATGTGTGTGGTATGTTGGAGACCAAATATTGTTCTCACTAGGTGGATGTAATTGTTCTCACTAGGTGGACGTAAACGGAAGGCCAGAAGGCTGGCCAACCTTAATTGCTCTGAAAGGTCAGAGCTGATTACTCATTGTTTAGTTGAAACTACCTGTTTGTATCATGTTAGTTTCTGTTATTTCCTGCCTAAAGGCTAGGGGTATGTCCCAAAGCCTTAATAAAAGGGAGAAAAATCCCAGAGCAAATGGCAGTCCTTCCCACTAGAGGAAGGCTCCCGCCTGGCCCCCCAATATCGCCAAATTAATATTTTCTAGTCTCTCATTTCGTTTGCGTGCGGCCTCCTTCAGAACCCGAACCCTGACCCGGGAACCCTGAACCACGCAGGACGTGGAAAGAGGTTCCCACAGTGGTATTGATCGGAACAAATGGTAATCTGAAGGAGCAAGGTCTGGTGAATATGACGGGTGGGTTAATACTTCCCAGGCAAGATCTTTTAACATGTCTTTAATAGTTTTGAAGTGTGTGATGGTGTGTTATCATGAAGCACAATTACTTTGCCGTGTCTTCTGGCCCATTCTGGTCATTTCACGATCAAAGTATGATTCAAATTGATTATTTGTTGTGGGTAGTGATCAGGATTAATGGTTTCACCTAGTTTTAGAAGCTCATAATACACCATATCTTCCTGATTCCACCAAAGGCAGAGCATTATCTTCTTTCTGAAGTGATTTGGCCTTGCAGTAGATGTTGATGGTTGACCTGGATCAATCCATTGTTTTGTGTGTGGGATTCCCAAAATAAATCCATTTTTCATTGCCAGTCACAATTCGATGCAAAAAAGACTTTCTTTCGTGCAGTTGAAGAAACATTTTACTGATGACTTTTCAGTTTTCCATTTGTCTTTCTTTCAATTGATGTGGCACCCATTTTCCTTCCTTTAAAATCTTCCCCATTACTTGTCAACAATTGGAAATTGTTTGCTGAACAACGTTTAATCTTTCTGTAAGTTGTTTTTGAGTTTGACACGCATCTTCATCCACTAATGCTTGTAATTGTTGGTCTTCAAACTTTTTCGGTTGACCGGGACATTTAAAGCATTTAAATCAGCGTTCACAAGTATCCTGAGATGGAGCATGTTCACCATAAGCTTCCTGTAGTATACGATAATTTTCAGAAGCACTTTTCTTCAAAATAAAGTAATGAATTAAAATTTCCCACAAATGCTCTTTTTTTTTTTGCATGAAATGCAACATTTTTAAAGTGTAAAAGTATGTATGATGTTAACACCTTCATAAAATTTGACATCTGAAGTTTTGAAGCTTGCTGTCAATATAACAAAATAGCCTACATATCAAATTGTATATATATCAACTTACATGTAATTCTATCTATTGAAAAAAATCCATATTATTAACCGGTACACCTGGTATTTCTGCTGTTAAATCTAAGGAATTCCTTCCCTAAAGAGTGACTACTCTATATAATAAAGATGTAATTTGCAAATGATCGTTACACCGTGAAGCATAACTACCGACCGTTTAATAACCGGATCATGGATCAGCAGGAGGGTGGGGCAGCGAGATACAAGCAGGTGGTGGAGAGCTACAGAAGGGGACAGGGTAGCAAGCTATGAGGGGGAGGGGAGGCGGAGGGAGCTACAGGAGGATGGGGTAGTGGGTGGAGATGTACGAGAGGGCAGAAGCAAGCTACTGGCGAGCTACTGGCTCATGGATTTGTACGCAGGGCTACTGGTAATGAATAAGAGACAACAAAATTGGACTGGCAAATTAAAAAAAATTATTGTAACTTCATTTGCTTCAGCTGTTTAATCAAGTCTCATGGAAGGTACTAGAAGCTTTGGTTTGGCACTCAGGTTGTGTTCAAATGAACTCAGGTGAATTGGAAAAACCTTATTGTAGCAGCTCAGTGCTCAACATGCACGCGCCAGACCTTCATCAGTCAACATGAGCCCTAGGTTTAATAATCTAAGTATCTTTACTTATAAACTCAGTCACAAAATATTTTGGTAATTTTAATTATATTAAAAACATATTTTTTAAAAATTCATATATATGATTTATTAATTTAAAATAAAAAGGATTTTATATTATAAAATGGGCCCAGGGCTATCAAGCTTTGTTTCCAAACTATGTGCCAAGGATCCTGGAAAGCCACCATGAATTCACTGGTGTGGTTGCTAAGAATCATATGATTTCACTCATAAGTGGGATATAAACCTGAAGGCAACAAATGAACAAACAAGACAAACAGCCCAGCTGATGTAGTTCAGTGGTTGTGGGCTGCCCAGGTTGAGTAAAGGGGATTAAATATATGGTAACAGAAGACGCTTTGACTTTGGTGGTAGGCACACAATGCAATGTGCAGATCATGTATCATAGAAATGTATACTTGAAACCTACATAATCTTATAAAACAATGTCAACCCATTAAATATAATAAATAAATTAAAAAAATACAGGATATCTGGTTAAATTTGAATTTCAAAGCAATAATGAATACTTTTTAGTGGATATTCTATCAATACTTAAGAAATACAGTAAAAAAAATTATTATTTATCTGAAATTCATAGTTAACCAGGCAACCCTACTCACAGGAGTATTGCAGGATCTTTTAAATTTGCAAGGGAAACACTTCAACGTCTGTTGGACATGATGAGAATTATTACCATTTAGTTGTTTGAACCTAATAACCTATTAACAAACTATTAGGTATTTCTTTTAGGCTAAATACACTATGAAAAAAAAAATCAGAGTCACTAAAGTGCCACAAAAGTTTGAGAACTTTTGAACTCAAATTTTTAAACTATTAGTCTATAATCACTTTTTGAGAGTGGCAACAGAGTAATTTTTAGTGTTATCTTTAATTTTTAAAAATATTTTTAAATTAATTTTTTACAGAGATGAAGGGAGAAGGAGAGTTAGAAACATCAGTGAAAGAGAAACATTGATCATCTTTCTCCTGCTTACTCCCCACTGGGATGTGAAGAAATGGAAGAAGAGTAAAGTATGAGCTGAATAAATCTTCTAACCAAGGCACATGCCTTTGACCAAAATCGAACCTGGGACCCTTCAGTCTACAGGCTGACGCTCTATCCACTGAGCCAAAATAGTTAGGGCTAGTGTTATCTTTAAATGTTATTATATGCTAAATAAGTTATTGAAATTTTCATGTATATTTAGGCATTTGTTAAATAGAAATTCACTCTCGAACTCTCCTAGTTTAAAAACTAAATCTTATGAGCAGGTGGGAAGAGATTAATCAAAGAACTTGTATGCATATATGCATAACCCATGGACAATGCGGGTGCAAAGCTCTCTGGGTCCAGCTGCCCAGCATTCCATTGGGTCTTAAAGCTGCAGTTTAGGACAGCATGGACCTTTGAGATTACTGAGTCCTCCCCAAGCTGCCACCCTCATTTTTCTTTGAGGAAATGGATAACCAAAGAAATGAAGTGCTTTGTTCAATATCACACAGCTCTTTGGTGGCAGTGCCGTTACTAGAGTCTGTTATAAAATTCCTGGAACTGCCTACTCACTGCTATATTTTAGCCTTATGTATTGCAGAAAGTGTTCTGATCAGGAATCTAAGTCCTGAGTTCCAGGCCCCACTCTCTCGCTTATAGATTGAGTAACTGGGGATGGAACCCGGCATGAGCCTCAGCTACGGATCTGCAATCCTAGAAGTGGTACCGTCATCCGCCTATCTCACAAAACCAAGGTTGAAAAAACGCTTTGTAAAGCATGCATATCTCTTACAGATATAAAGCTCTGTTATTGCCTCACCCCTTTACAAAGATTATGGCATTTTCAAAAAACCTAAAATGTTTGCACTTTAGCAGATTTATTCAACTCATATTTTACTCTTCTTCAATTTCTTCATTTTTCCAATTGCACTTGGAATGTATGTAGCTTGAAATTCTATTATATGCCTCCTATACATAACAGTAGCATTTCTTAGCATAAGGGCTACATATTAGAGTTTGAATCCACTTTTTTTTTAAAAAAAAGCCTACTCCCTCCTCAAAATTAGAACATAAGAAAACTCACAGCTGCCCTGCTGGAATGGCTCAGTTGGTTGAGCATCATCACCTAAAGGTTGCTGCTGAATTCCAGGTCAGGGCACAACCTGGCGTACAGGTTTGATCCCTGGTTGGCATGGATGGAAGGCAACCGATCAGTGTTTCTCTTTCGCATCGATGCTCCTCTTCCTCATTCCCTTTCCCAAAGCTCTCCCTTTCTATCTTTAAGCATGCTCGTTGGTAAGGATTTAAAAAGAAAAAGAAGCTGAAACCAGTTTGGCTCAGTGGACAGAGCGTCGGCCTGTGGACTAATAGGCCCCAGGTTCGATTCCAGTCAAGGGCATGTACCTTGATTGCGGGCACATCCCCTGTAGGGGATGTGCAGGAGGCAGCTGATCGATGTTTCTCTCTCATCGATGTTTCTATTCTATCCCTCTCCCTTCCTCTCTGTAAAAAAAATCAATAAAATATACATTAAAAAGAAAAAAGAAAAGAAAAAGAAAACTCACAGCTAATTATTCAACTCAGTCATTATCCAGTCTCTTATCCCTTCCTGTATGAGAGGATGGAGAGATCTCTAAGACAAAAGCAATGTAAATGACATTAAAAATTGGCACTGTCTCTTTCCCTGGCATCATACCATAACACACACAAATTTACATAAGAGTTTCCAGCATCCAGTGTGGGGTGGGTATTGAGGGTGGAGGAGTATAATAATGAGGAAGAGAAGTGAAGAAGAAGAGCTAAGAATTAGCTTATTGAATGTGATTATTTTAATAAGAGAGTTTTCGTTCTTGCAGTTACACCCAGAATTATACCTGCAACACATTGCTTCCTTTCCTGTCCTAGCGGGTTTCCAGTGTGAGTTTATATCCTCATGACAAATGTTTTTGTCATCTTCTACTTAAGTGAATCACATCATCCTTTGGGCTCTGGAATGAGAAATGGTACCTATATCTTCTAGGACACCTGGTTTAAGGGTTCAGGCCACTGGCAAAGCAAGGTGTCCTTGCCACAACCGATTCTTGCTCTCTCTTCCATCGTGTGATG
>PVJN01034133.1:0-22970 GCA_004026805.1 Lasiurus borealis | reverse complement strand
TTTGCATATTGTAGGTCTAAAGTGATAGCTCTCTACATAAAAGGGAGAAGAGGCTGAGTATCTAAGGATTTGGTTCTTAAATATCTTTTTAATTAAATCTCACTATTTCAACTCCTCCAGGTTTCTCCTTATTTCTGGATGTGCCTGGTGCCACCAGACTCCAGCTGGTATTTATTCTGTGGCTTAAATTGGGCTGTGTCTTAATTTTCCTCACTGCCAGCTTTAATTTCGTTTTCTTTAGTCTGCTAATTTATTTCCATCCATATATCTGCTTTCAAGATTCCAAATGGTTATTGTGTTGTCCATCTGATTCTCCTCTTATTTATTGGATTATAACTTTTAAAAACCTCTGTAGTTGCTATAGTTTAAGTGCAACTTGGGAACTGAATGCTTGTCAATATTGTGTCTAAGATTGTACCTTTTTGTCTGGCCGGTGTGGCTCAGTGGTTGAGCATCGACCCATGCACTAAGAAGTTACCAGTTGAATTCCCAGTCAGGGCACATGCTCATGTTGTGGGCTCAATCCTGGTACCAGTGTGCCAGTCCTCGGTGGTGTTGTTTATCTCTCATCAATGTTTCTATCTCTCTCTCCTTCTCCCTTCCTTTCTCTCTAAAATCAATTTTTTAAAAACATATTTTTAAAAAGATTGCACTTTTTCACCCTTCCTCCTGTCCTCTTGTCATCTGTTTTCTATAAGCCTGCTCAATTTTGTCTTGCTTATTCATTTGTTTTATTCTTTAGGTTCCACATATAAGTGAAATCATATGATATCTGTCCTTCTCTGTCTGACTTATTTCACTTAGCATAATAAATGAAACAAATGTAGGTCCACCCATATTGTTGCAAATGGCAAGATTTTTTCTTTTTATGGCTGAATAATATTCTATGGTGTATATGTACCACATCTTCTTTATCCAATTGTCTGTTAACGGACACGTAGGTTGCTTCCATATTGTGTAGGTTTATTCTTATACATGTCACTTTCTTTGTTAACCATTTCTTCTTGCACCTAAATCCTTTCACATGGGATTATTTTCCTTCTGCAAAGAGAACATCCTTTAATGTTTCTTCTAGTATGTTGGTACCAGTCTTGATCAATTTTTATTTGCTGTGAAATATCTTTATTTCGTCCTGGTTCTTATAAAATCTTTTTCTGATTATATGGCCAAATATGTCATCCAACACACTGAAAATATCATTCTATTCTCTTCTGTGTTCCATTATTGTTATTTTTAAAAAGTCACTGCTTCTTAAGGGTCATCTAAGGCGTTTTCTGTCTGGCTACTTTTAAGATATTTTTATCATGTGTATATTTGCATGTGTGTGTTCTACGATTTTCTGGATATTTTTTTATCAATATTGTGTCTAACATGTCTGACATGTCTAAAGGTTGATTTCTTTTTATGTATTCTTCTTGAGATTCATTGAGCTTCTTGAATCTGTGCTTTTATCAGTTCTAGAAAAGTCTCCACCATTAACTCTCTGAAATAACCTGGAAACCATTTTCTCTCCTCTCCTTCTGGAAGTCTGATTAAATTTATATTAAACATATCACACACACACAAACACACACACACACACACACACACACACACTGATAATTCTAACAACTTAAGTTTTGTAGGTGTAGTTCTTATGGTTCTTGTTGATGGTGCCTTGTTTCTCTGTGTGCTTCATAATCTTGAATATGTACTAATTGTCCTTGAATTTGTTTGTGGTTTCTTGTGGGTCTAGATGACCTTACTCTCCTTTAGCATTCATTTTTGCTTCTGTCAAATGCCTGAAAGAGTTCCAGTTAGGGAATTTTCTCTCTCTCTCTCTCTCTCTCTCTCTCTTTTTCTCTCTCTCTCTCTATCTATCTATCTTTAAATTTATTTTTATTGATTTGAGAAAGAAATGGAGGAGTAAGAAAGAATGAAACATCAATGATGAGAGAGAATCATTGATTGGCTGCCTTCCACAGGCCCCTACTGGGGATCAAGCCTGGGCCGGAATCGAACCCAGGACCATTCAGTCTGCAGACCCATGCTCTATCCACAGAAGCAAGCTGTCTAGGGCCATATTCTCCTTTTCTTCATATTTTTATTTATTTCTGAGAGGAAAGGAGGGGGAGAGAGATAGAAACATCAATGGTGAGAGAGAATCATTGATGGACTGCCTCCTGCATCCCCAACCCTGGGGATCAAGCCCACAATCCGGGCATGTGCCCTGGCTGAGAATGGAACTGTGATCTCTTGTTTCATAGGTCAATGCTCAACCACTGAGCCATGCCTGTCTGGCTGGGAGCATTTTCAAATAAAATCATAACTCGAAGGCTTGGGGGTTTTTTGTTTTGCTTTGTTTTACAATTCGGTGGGTACTGTGGTAGAACTACAAAAACACTTGGAGATTAGCTTGTTGTTACCACAGCCTAATGACTTTTCTAGTGCCTTGCTCTGCTTGTCAGCAACAACGGAAACATCTGTGAGGGGTAGCAGGTTTCCTGGTGGCTCACCCTTACTCTCAGTGTATGGCTCTCTGTCGTCCCAGCTTGATGTGAGGATAGAATCTCTTATTAAACTTCACCCAGAGTGGGCCTGGTCTCTGAATCCTCTTCCTCTCACCTCTAGGCCATCAAAGCCTGAGTTTGCAGGTGTCCTCAGGGCAAAACCTAAGAGTTCAGAAGAGAAACCCCAAATAGCTCGTTCGTGGGTCTCTGAGAAGGGGCACAGCCTGGTGCCCAGAGGCAGGAGCCTGTGGGTAAGGCCTAGTGTGTGGTTAGCATTCGGAGGGCAGCGGGGCTGTGGCTGCTGGCAATTCTGAGAGGACACAGCCAGGCTGGTGCCGGAAGCTTCATCTCTGTCATTTTCCTTCCAGTTGTAGCTCCAGGGACGTCATACTTCTCATTTTCAACACCAATATAAGCCTTTTTTTACAAAAGGAGCACCACTTTGGCTCATCTGTCTGGTGATGATCCTGCTCAGCATCACTTTCTCTATGAAGTCTACCCGCACACGCCGTCTGGAGAATTCCGTGTACGCGGCGCCCCCTTGTGGTCCCTTGGTTTAGAGCTGGGTGGAAGGACGCATGCAAGTCCTGGACCCTGAGCCTCTCCCTGCTGACCTAAATGACTGAAAGGCGGCCTGCCAGCCGAGTGCGTGGCTGCACACTGCGGCTCAGGGGGCGCGGGGGCTGTGCCTGTGGGCGGCTGAGGGCATGTGTGGGTGGCAGCTGTTCCGATTGGTCAAAGGGAGCGCAAGCCAGAGAGGCCGGAGCTCTCCCCCATTAGCTTTGCCTTCGCCTGGGACTTGCAACTTCCTCTTGGGCCATTTCCAGCCATGAAGCTCCTTCTGCTGACTGTGGCTGCCCTGCTGCTCTTGTCCCAGCTCAGTCCAGGTAGGTAGGTACCCTTGCAGAGCCGCTGGCCGGGGCACCATCACCAGCAGGTGCAGCTCTCAGCCACGCCATCACTGCTCCCCAGGGAGCATGGCCAGGTGGCCTAGCGCCAGGAGAGGGAACGGAAGGGGTGGGCAAGAGAAGCAGGAAGAGCAGAGGACAGTAGGGACCCTTTTGCAAAATAGTCCCCAGAATTAATCCAGCTGCGTAAAGGTCACAGCCCTGTAACAGGAGAGAAAGGCTCCCGTTTCCTCTTGCTGTCTCTGTGCCAGAGCCTGTGTGGGGAGCCAGGGTCAAGAGGTAAATGGCCTGGCCCTGGGGGCGATGACAAAAGCCATTTACAACCCAGAGCGACTCCAGCTGTGATAAAGGGGACCAGGAGGCTGGGGTGCACAGGGAGGACAGTGGGGGGGACCAGCCCAGCCTGAGAGCCAGGGGAATCCTCCCAGAGGGATCCTCCCATGTCCTGAAAAGTGTGCAGAAGTTAGAAGAGGAAGGAAAAGAGGTGGAAATGGAAAAGGTGCCCGGCAGAAATCACCTTCTGGGAAGGTCCAGATGTGGGAGAGATGGCAGTGCCTTTAGGGACCTGGCACAACTGGAGGCGGGGGTTAGAGGCGGGGCAAGGGGTAAAGCTGAGGCGGGGCCTGGAATTCCAGGGAGGGAGCCATGGGAAGGCTTACAGAGAGAAGGGCCGTCATCTATATACTCCTGCTGCAGATCATGAAAGCCATTTCTTTAAGCTCTGGTTTTTTAAAATAGGAAAATGGTATTTCAAAACTATGACCTAGTGTTAGAGATACTCAGTGCTACTAAGTTGGTCCTTTCTTTTTTCATTTCAGTAGACAGAGCTAGGAGGAAAAATCAACACATTTAAATATAAATAAAATACCTCATGAATTCATATTGATACTTTCTATTCAAAATGAGGACTATAGGATTTGTAGTCAAAATATTCCATATTCCTTCTGTATTTTCCTTCTTCCACACCAACATTCTTCAGCATTCTCAAGTCATCTGTTATTTAAAGAACATCTTGAATTATAGTTTGAGTATTTTTTCTGATATCTTGCTCTGCTTTTTTCCCTCTAGCTTTCTTCTTGTCTCTACGTTGACTCTCCTTTGCCTATCTTCATTGGAGGTCACTTTCTATTGAATTTTTCTCTTATTTTTTTACCATTTTTACTGAATTCAAATTTACATAAAATAAAATGCCCACATCTACAATAATAAAAGTGTAATATGCTAATTAGACTGGATGACCTTTCAGATGAGGCCAGGGCTGCAAGGGAAGCCCAGGTCCCGGGTGCCAGAGAGAAGTGGGTGCTGGTAGCCGGGGGAAGGAAGGCCTACTCTTGCACAAATATTGTACATCAGGCCTCTAGTTTTAAGTATAATATGTCAGCTTCCACAAATGTATACATTAATGTAACCACTACCACAATCGATATAATACATTTCCACCATGCCCCTTTGCAATCAGTTACCCCCTCCCCCGCCCCCAGCCACCAGCAGCCACTAATCTACATTCTGTCACTTTGATTTGGTTTTTTTGAGAACTGGGAAAGACAAACAAGCTCATAGAGTTGTAAAATAACTCCCACATGATCGAAATCAGCTAGCTCTGAAGGTTGTGATCTATCTAGACCAGGGACTATTGACACTATTGGCAATTATTGACATTTGGGGCTGGATAATTCTTTGTTGTGGCTGTGGTGTACATGGCAGGATGCTTAGAAGAATCCTTGGCCTCTACCCAGTAATTGCCATAGTAACCCAATACCACCACCACTAGTGTGACAAATAAAAATGTCTCTAGGTGTTTCATTGCCAAACACTCTCTGGGGGCAAAATCACCCAGTTGAAAAGCACTGCTCCAGACAACATATAGTTTTTCATTGAGCACAAATTTTCCCAATATTGGCCAAAAGATAATCTCAAAGGAAACTTATTCTTGATCACAAAATAAATTTAGCCTAAACCTTTTGCAGAAAATGGGAAAAAGCAAGAATAAATTATAAATTAATAAAATAGAGAGTGGTCATGGCACCAAACTGTCTAAAGAAAATAATTCAGCTGAGACAAATAGAGGTTACAGGCTTTATTCTGCTGATCAGGGAGCAACTGAAACCCAATTCTAAGCTGGCTTAGAGTTTTGTTTTTTAATTTAATAAATCTTTATTGTTCAGATTATTACAATTGTCCCTCTTTTTTTCCCCCATAGCTCCCCTTCACACAGTTCCCACCCCACTCTCTGCCCTCACCTCCCCCCACACTGTCCTCATCCATAGGTATACAATTTTTGTCCAGTCTCTTCCCATAGCTTGCTCACCCCTTTCCCCCCAAGAATTGTCAGTCCTCTCCTTTTCTATGTCCCTGATCCTATTATATTCACCAGTTTATTCTGTTCATCAGATTTTTTTATTCACTTGACTTTTAGATTCACTTGTTGATAGATATGTATTTATTGTTCATAATTTTTATCTTTACCTTTTTCTTCTTCTTCCTCTTCTTAAAAAGTACCTTTCAGCATTTCATATAATACTGGTTTGGTGGTAATGAACTCCTTTAGCTTTTCCTTATCTGTGAAGTTCATTATCTGATCTTCAATTCTGAATGATAGCTTTGCTGGGTAGAGTAATCTTGGTTGTAGGTTCTTGCTATTCATCACTTTGAATATGTCTTGCCATTCCCATCTGGCCTGCATTGTTTCTGTTGAGAAATCAGCTGACAGTCATATGAGTGCTCCCTTGTATGTAATTAATTGTTTTTCTCCTGCTGCTTTTAATATTCTCTCTTTGTCTTTTGCTTTTGGCATTTTACTTATGATGTGTCTTGGTGTGGTCCTCTTTAGATTCCTTTTGTTTGGGATTCTGTGCACTTCCTGGACTTGTAAGTCTATTTATTTCACCAGATGTGGGAAGTTTTTGGTCATTATTTCTTCAAATAGGTTTTCAGTATCTTGCTCTCTCTCTTCTTCTGGCACCCCCATAATTCTGATGTTGATACACTTGAAGTTGTCCCAAAGGCTCCTTACACTATATTCATATTTTTAGATTCTTTTTGCTTTTTGTTTTTCTGATTGTTTTTTGCTTCTTTGTATTTCAAATCTTTGACTTGATTCTTGCATTCCTCTAGCGTGCTGTTAGATCTCTGTATATTTTTTTCTTTCAGTCAGTGTATGCTTAATTTCTATTTGGTCCTTTTTTATATCCTCAAAGGTCTCACTAAATTTATCAGTCTGTTCTAGGAAATTCTTGAAAAACCTTATAACTATGGTTTTGAACTCTATATCCAGTTGTTTGCTTTCCTCCATTTCTTTCATTTGTGATCTGTTTCTTTGTATCCACATTTTGGCTGCTTCCCTGAGTTGATAGAGTGGCTTTGTGTGCTAGGTATCCTATAGGGCCCAGTGGCACAGCCTCCCCAGTTACCTGGGGTGGACAGTCTTGGTGCACTCTTTTATGGGCTGTGTGCACACTCTTGTTGTAGTTGAGCCTTGATTATTGTTGGTATCACTGGGAGGAATTTACCTCCAGGCCAATTGGCCATGAGGATCATCTGGGTCTATGCTAGGAGAACTTCTATGATGGAGACTGCCTTATGAGACAAGACTTGCAAAAAGCCTCTGTGCTCAGCTTGGATGGGGCGGAGTCTCAGGGTGGAGCAGACAGCATTGGTTTCCGGTCAGCCCTGCCCTAATAGGCCCTTGTGTCTCAATGTCCCATGGTAATCACTACAAGCACCTCTGAGAGAAAGCCGCCCTTGAGTTCCGCCCACTGCCAGACAGTTTAGTTTCTACCCGAATGAATCTGGGTCCCCAGAGTCTTGTCCGGAACTGGAGTTTAGCGCAGTTGGGAGCTTTTGTCTCCCTCCTGCTTGAGAAAGCCAACCACACACTCAGTTGCCAGTCCTCTCCACGCAGGCGTCTCAGTACCTCTATCTCCTACATCTCCTCTGAGTCTCATTGTGCTTTTCTCTTCCCTTCTAGTTGTAGAATTTTCACTCAGCCAAGCTTCCTGTGGTTCTGGATGATGTCTGTTTTGTCTTTTAGTTGTAGTTTTGAAATTGTTGTGCAAGGCAGCAGTTTAGGTGTTTACCTATGCTGCCATCTTAGTTTCCTTCTGGCTTGGAGTTTTTATAGAATACGGAAGAGAGGGGTGATGTCATTATTTGGCTTGAGTAGCAGATTTCATCTTTGATTGTTGCAAAACTTGTGATTGGAATAGTTGGGAACTGTTCCAGATTTTCGTGCCTCATGGTTGACTCCATTGGTACAATCCTACCCCAACATTGTTCAAACAGTTCTTTTGAAAGCTATTTTTGCAAGCCTTGTAGTTTATTGGTTAGCCAAAGTTCTGGGACAGGAAACCTATCAAAGATTATATGGATAGGTTATTTCCTGGGGCTCAGGGAAAGGAGGATGGGGAATTATTGTTTAATGCATATAGTTTGTCAATGTAAAAAAACAACACTGAAACCTGTAAAGAATTTGTGTGAGTTTATTTACGCCAAACTGTCCACATGCCAGGAAGCAGAACCTCAACGAATTGAGATAATGCTCTGAAGAATGGCAGGTTACATCGTATTTATACATTGCAATCAAAGGAGGGATATAGATGGGTTACATGAAATTTATTGGTGGTAGATTAAGGAGGTGGGATAAAGCAAAGTAGTAGGTAACCCCTGGGATTGAATAATAAGTAAAATGATGGACACATACTTAGGTGGGTGCAGGAACAATTAACATAATAATGAAGGAATTTGTGGTATCTGTCCTGGAGGCCACCACATTTGGTTGTGCCCTAAGGGGTCCAGAAAAAGAGAAGTTACAAGTTGCCCAGACATTTCAAGAGTATATTATCATAGATGCAAAAAGACAGATAGCCTCAGTTAAGGTTGACCTTGTCAGTGAAGATACTGGCCTAGAATGTAGCTGCCCACCATAACTGCGTTTAGTTAAAGTTTAATTTCAGACCATCCTTTGTGGTTACCTTAGGTCTCTGAGTTTGCAAGACTGTCATGCAGGCCTCCCCTGAGCTTGTCAGGTCAGCAAGTGGCCCCTTTCATCCACAAGTTTCAATTTTGGGGGTGGATGGTAATGGTGGATGCAAAACAATGTGAATGTATTTAATATCACTGAACTGTATACTTAAAAGTGGTTAAGATGGTAAATTTTATGTTAAAACAAAACTAAGTACAGCCACCTTCTTGATGAGGTGCCTTGGCAAAAACAAAACAAAATAAAAATTAAATTATGAGGAGAGTGACGGAATGTTAACAAAACAAAACAAACAAGTAAAAAAAACAATATGGAAAAGACAAACAAACAATATGGATGAACCTTAAAAGCATCACACTAAGGGAAAGAAGCCAGACACAACAGGCTACATATTTGATTATATGAATCCATTGGCATAAAATATCCAGAGTAGGCAAATCTATAGAGAGGAGGGCAAATTGGTGGTTGATGCGGGTTGGTGGGGGGGAATAAGCATACATAGGTGCAGGGTTTCTGTTTGGGATGATTTTGAAAGTTCTGGAACTAGATGGTGATGGTGGTTGTACAACATTGTGAATGTACTTAATGCCCCTGAACTGTACAGTTTAAAATGCTTAAACTGGTGCATTTTATATTATTTTTACTTTACCACAATTTTTTTAAAGGAAGGGAAAGAAAAGAGAAAGGACAGCAGGGGAAACTGAGGATCTCCTATCACCTCTGTTTTAGTCCTTTTTATAAACCGTTCAAATCCAGAACCTATCTCTTGTTAGGACTGACATTGTTTCCATTCTTCTTTCATTTTTTGTGTCAGGTAGCACCCAAAAATGCTGGAATCTTCTTGGCAAATGCCGCCACACATGCTTCAAGAATGAAAGGATCTATGTTTACTGCATAAATAATAAAGCGTGCTGTGTGAAGCCCAAGCATCAGCCAAAACAACAGCCCTGGTTATTTTGAGTTCTCTGAAGCCTAAAGTTGTAAAAATGCAGATGAAGCTATCCTGAGTCTGAACCCCAAGGATTCCTGAATTCTATCAATAAACACCTCCGGCTAATTCCTGTGTTAGCCTGTCAGTCTACCCTGCCCCTACCCTATATCAAAATATCCGTTAATATTCCAAACAAAAGACCTTCAAAAAATTTCTTTTTTATTTAATAAATCTTTATTGTTCAGATTATTACAATTGTTCCTCTTTTTTCCCCCAATAGCTCCCCTCCACCTGGCACCCACCCCTCCCTCTGCCTTTACCTCCCCCGCCTATTGTCCTCATCCCTTGGTATATGATTTTTGTCCAGTCTCTCCCTGCACCTCCCTCATCCCTTTCCCCCTGAGAATTGTCAGTCCCCCTTTCTATGTCCCTGATTCTATTATATTTACCAGTTTATTTTGTTCATCAAATTTTTAATTCACTTGATTTTTAGATTTACTTGTTGATAGATATGTATTTGTTGTTCATAATTTTTATCTTTACCTTTTTCTTCTTCTTCCTCTTCTTAAAGAGTGCTTTTCAGCATTTCATATAATACTGGTTTGGTGGTGATGAACTCCTTTAGCTTTTTCTTCTCTGTGAATCTCTTTATCTGACCTTCAATTCTGAATGATAGCTTTGCTGGGTAGAGTAATCTTGGTTGAAGGTTCTTGCTATTCATCACTTTGAATATGTCTTGCCACTCCCATCTGGCCTGCATAGTTTCTGTTGAGAAATCAGCTGACAGTTGTATGAGTGCTCCCTTGTAGGTCATTAACTGTGTTTCTCTTACTGCTTGTAATATTCTCTCTTTGTCTTTTGCTCTTGGCATTTTACTTATGATGTGTCTTGGTGTGGTCATCTTTGGATTTCTTTATTTGGGGTTCTCTCTGCTTCCTGGATTTATAAGTCGATTTCTTTTACCAGATGTGGGAAGTTTTCATTCATTATTTCTTCAAATAGGTTTTCAGTATCTTGCTCTCTCTCCTCTTCTGGCACCCCCATAATTCTGATGTTGGTATGCTTGAAGCTGTCCCAGAGGCTCCTTACACTATCTTCAAATTGTTGGATTCTTTTTGTTTTTTGCTTTTCCAGTGGAGTGTTTTCTGCTTTTTTGTATTTCAAATCTTTGACTTGATTCTTGTGACCCTCTAGTCTGCTGTTAGGTCTCTGTATAATGTTTTTTATTTCAGTCAGTTTATTTTTAATTTCTAGTTAGTCCTTTTTCATATCTCCAAGGGTCTTGTTAAATTTATCAACCTTTTCTAGGAAATTCTTTTATTTTTTTAATATATTTTTATTGATTTTTTACAGAGAAGAAGGGAGAGAGATAGAAAGTCAGAAACATCGATGATGAGAGAGAGACATCTATCAGCCACCTCCTGCATGCCCCACAGTGGAGATGTGCCCACAAGCAAGGTACATGCCCCCAACCAGAATCAAACCTGGGACCTTTCAGTCCGCAAGTCGACACTCTATCCACTGAGCCAAACCGGTCTCGGCTCTAGGAAATTCTCAAAAAAATCTTATAACCATGGTTTTGAACTCTATATCCAGTCATTTGCTTTCCTCCATTTCTTTTGTTTGTGATATGTTCCTTTGTCTCTGCATTTTCTCTGCTTCCCTGAGTTAGCAGAGTAGCTTTGTGTGTTAGGTTTCCTATATGGCCCAGTGGCACAGCCTCCCCAGTTACCTGAGGTGGACACCTTTTTGTGGACTGTGTGTACAGCCTTGTTGTAGTTATGTCTTGATTATTGTTGGTATCACTGGGGGAATTGACTTCCAGGCCAATTGGCTGTGAGGATCAGCTGTGTCTATGCCCAGAGAACTTCAGTGCTGGAGTCAAAACTTGCAAAGTTGCAAAAGCCTCTGTGCTCAACTTGCATGGGGTGGAGTTTCAGGGCAAAGGAGACAGCCTTCACTTCCAGTCAGTCCTGCCCTATGAGGCCCCTGGGTCTGTGTCCCTCGGTAATTGCTGCAGCCCTCTCTGCAAATACTTGTGTGTGCACCTCCAGACCTTTGCCTTTTGCAGCTCCCCTGAGTTTCCGTGTGCTCTGGGACCCGTATGAGTCTGGGTCCCCAGGGTCTTTCCCAAAACTGGGGTTCAGTACAGTTGGGAGATTGTGTCTTCCTCCTGCTAGGGAAAGCCAATGGCACACTAAGCAGTCAGTCCTCTTTGCATGCACACACACCCACATGCCTCCAGACCTCTGCCTTTCACGGCTCCCCTTAGTTTCTGTGCACTCCTCCCTTTTCACGACAGTCCAGACTCCCCTCGTATGAGTCTCGCCTGGAACTGGGGCTCAGTGCAGTCGGGAGTTTCCGTCTCCCTCCCACTAGAGGAAGCCAGCCAGGCACTCTGCCACCTGTCCTCTCCATGCACTTGTCTCTGTATCTCAGCTTTTTGCAGCTCCTCTGAGTCTCTGTGAGCCCCTCTCTTTCCTTCTAGTTGTAGAATTTCCACTCAGCCAGCTTTTCTGTGGTTCTGGATGTTGTCCGTTCTGTCTTTTAGCTATAGTTTTGAAATTGTTGTGTGAGGCAGCATTTTAGGTGTTCATCTATGCTACCATCTTGGCTTCTCCTCAGATGTTCAAAATTTTATGCAGAAAATTAGAAGCACCTATAGAAAGCCTAAATTAATAGAGAGGTATACCATGTTCATGAATTAGAAGAATCAATATCTTAGAGATGTCAATGTTTATACCAATTGTTTCCTAGATTCAATTAAATTCAAACCAAAATCTTTTTTAAAAATTTCCCCTAGAATTTAATCAAAATTGTGCACATATAAACAAATATTTTGTTAGAGACATAGACATAGATGACAAAACTATCAATAAAGCACAAATGTAAGTTAATGGCTAACTCTAAGAATATAGAAATTGGAAGAAGTGATGCTGATACTTTTTATTTTTTTAATCAGTTTGGTAGAAATAGAGATATTTGTTATCATTGTTTTCATACTTTTATATTTTTTAAGTATTTTTGTGTTCTCAATATATAAAAACCAAGCTTTAAAAAAGAGAGAGATAAAAGCTATGAACACTAAGAGCCTTAAGAATTGTAAGACCAGAAAAATAAAATAAAAAAGCTAAATCAGTCAAAAAGGCCTAGGAAAGAAAATATTTGAAAATTACACATCTTATATAGGATTTTTTCCCCAAAATATGTAAAGAACTCTCAAGATTCAATTAAAAAAAAGAAAACAACCCAGTAACAAAATAAGCAAAGTGTTGAACTGACACTTCACCAGAAAAGTTATGTATGTAGCAAATAAAAACATGAAAATGTGTAAATATTGGAGAAATGCAGATTAAAATTGCAATATAATATTACTGCACACATATCAGAATGTCTAAAGTGAAAGCAATTGACCACAGCAATTGTTGATGAAGAACAAGTATTATCAACTGGAACTCCCATATGCTGCCGGTGGGAATGTGAAATAGTACCACCACTTGCAAACAATTGGGCAGTTTCCTAGGGAGTTCAATGTACTATACTTTCTAACTATACTGCACTCTGTAATGATTACACAATGATGAAACCATCTAACAATGCATTTCTCAGAAAACATCCCCATCTGTAATCAATGCATGACTATTGTGAAACCAAAAATTTTTTGCCATGTCTTAGATCTACTGAACCATAATTCCTGAAAAACATATATTCATTTGTTCATTTAGTCATATACAAATATCTGTTGATCAGCTATTTGACAGGCACCATGCTAGTCTCTAGTAATACAATATTAAATAAAACAAACATGGGCTTTGCCACTCTGGGGAGTCTACAAACTGAAGGAAAAAGCATTAAGCAAGAAATAATTTCAGTCTAACCAGCGTGGCTCAGTGGTTGAGTGTTAACCTGTGAACCTAGAGGTCACAGTTCCATTCCAGGTAAGGACACATGCCCAGGTTGCAGACTCAATCCCCAGTAGGGTGCATGCAGGAGGCAGCCAATCAAAGATTCTCCCTCATCATTGATGTTTCTCTCTCTCTCTCTCCCTCTCCCTTCCTCTCTGAAACAAATAAAAATATATTTTTTAAAAGTAACAAAAGAAATACTTTCATAATTACATATGATGGAAAGGCTATGAAGAGTATAATAATTGAGAATGGGGGTAAGGGATGATGAGAGATCTATTAGTGTAACCCTCTCTCTGAGGAGGTGGCATTTGACCTGGGATCTGCAGGATGAGAACTCATGTGTGCAAAGAGTTGAGAGGGAATTTGCAGAATATTCCAGGTAGATAGCATGTGCATAGGCCTTTTAGGAGGCGAGGGGCTTGTTCCAGAGATGGAAAGAGTGACATGTGGCTAAAGCCTGGTGTACAAGAGAGGAGAGACCCAAGATGAAGTAGGCAGTGTGGTAGCCCCCACAACATTGATGTTTGGATCTAAACATTTACTATATTATGTATTAAAGTAGAGGACTGTCTGCCTTACCTCCAATTGCGTCTATTAACTCACTGCTTCTGCTTCCTCAAATTATGCTTTCTCCACCCCTCCTCCCACAACCCACAGCACTCTTGACTTTTATTAAGGTAACTTTTCAGCTTCAACTCCAATTATGAATTACTTAATTCCCTATATTTCCCAATTCAAATCCTTGTAACAGAGAATCTGATTGATCCAGTTCAACATTTTTTTACCAACCCATCTTGTGTGTGGGTTGCTGGCCAGGTGACAGAATTAGCTTGGTTTGGGGAAGTGCTCACCTCTTGTCCAATCAACTGCATCTGGGGCATAGGAGAGAGTAGCCTCCTGGTCTGCATATACTGTCACGTTATCCAAGGCTGTTTGCAGGGCTAGAAGAGTATAAATGGGAGGGACATGCACAGTGTCCCATGTATTCACTTTTCCGTTTATTTTTGCAATGAGCTTCGATAGGAAAGAATATGTCGCTCCTCACCTCATGAAACCCTGAGCCCCTATGCTTAGAGGGAAATGAACATCAATAAAACATGGGCCTTCTTGGTGGAAGTCTGAGGAAGGGGACAGCTCCTCTCTCCACCTCCTCGTGAGGTCCCATAATCTGTTAGTGAGAGCTTGATTTTCACTGTGTCCTATTGGACCAAATGCTTCCTTTTTATCCTATCTAAGAAAAGGGTAATATGCAAATTAACTGTAACTTTGTCACAAAGATGGCAGCACCCATAGTCACAAGATGGTGGTGCCCAGTCCTCTCAGCCCCACCAGAGACCCCGAGTCCCGGGAGGCAGCCCCTGAGAGCAGGCAGTGTGAGCGGCCTGGCAGAATGCTTGCTTCATTGCCATGGCGACAAGGTAAGCATTCCACACCTGCTTATGGATGGGCCTCTGGGCCATGGAGAGCCTCTGGGCAGTGAGCATGGAGTGGCCTGGCCCCTCAGAGAGCTACTGGTGCATGGATTCGTGCACAGGGCTAGTGGTAATAAATACTTTGCAATGCCCCCTTTTTGTCCTTAAAATAAGATTCATAAATATATGCCCTGGCCAGTTTGACTCAGTGGCATCAGCCCACGGACCAAAGGGTGGCAGGTTCGATTCCTGGTCAAGAGCACATGCCTCAGTTGCACATTCCCCAGCCTGGTTGCAGGCGAGAGGCAACCAACTGATGTGTCTCTCTCACATCGATGTTTCTCTCTGTCTCTCCCTCTCTCCCCTCCCTTACACTCTCTCTGAAAATCGATGAAAAAATGTCCTTGAGTAAGGTGTTTTTTTAATATATTCATAAGTATTATAATCTATTTACTCACCTAATTTCAAGAAAAATCAAATTAAGAGCTATCTATACTATAAAGGAGGATAGAAGAAACTTATATAATAATATGTATTCTGACATTTTAAGACCTAATAAAATAATCAGATCTTGTACCATAGCATGAGGGTAACATCTACAAACACAGGCATAATACTACCCAAAGCATTTGCTGTCTGTGTCCTGACTTTCCAAAATGGTGAACATTTTGGGCAAAGTGCTAACCAGAACAAAGTATAAGAATCCCTTGATAATACAAAACAGCCTTTGATTCTAGGTCTGAAAATTATCCTCAGTCCCCCATCTAGTAAATTCCAGTAGCGGCCCCATTAATTTTGATAATTGAAAAGAAAAAAAAAATGCCACCAGCAAATTCCCAAAACAACCCCTAGAGGGCAGTATTTCTCCTTTGATCTAGCTATTAGCAGAGTTCCCTTCCTGGATTGTCTTCTTTCTGAGACAAATGCAGCTACATTACATTGTTCTGGGCTGCAAACATCGCACAGCTCCTCCGTTGCCTGGAGGCAGGGTGCCTTAAGACAGAGGGCAGTGGAGTAGGTCACCGAACAATGGGTCCAGTGGAGTTTGAGGAGGTGGTGGTTCAGGCTCCCGCCAAGCGTGCCCAGGTGTTGCACCTGAAATAGCTTTTGTAACCTTTGGGTTGTCATTGTAAGTGTCCTAACTCCCTCTTGTGGTTTTCAAGTATAAATTTGCTGTAACAGCTGTGGTCTGCACTGCATGCAGTTCAGCCTTTGCCTCGGTGAAGTGCTGCAACTGTACTTGCTGGCCAGCTTAATGAAAGCTCAGAAATTCTGATTTCTGTCTCTGGTGGTCATCTCTTGCGGGTCGCCCCATAACATTATGGAGACCCCAGCGAGATACTCTCTGGCCACGTTGCCGGTGGACGCCCCAGGTAAGGACACTGCAGTCTCTGTCCCGGTTCCAGGGAGTACCTCTTCCAAAATTCGTGATTCGAAAGTAAGAGCCACCTGGACCCCCAGTGGGGAGGTAAGCATCTGGGTTCTGTTTGCCTCCAGTGGGGAGGCAGGCACCTGGTGTCTGTTTGTGGAACATTCCCCTGGTGGACTATAGGAGGCCTGGACTCAGCGGAACCTCTGAGTCCGGACACCCGAGCGCGACAGTGTCCGGGGTCCCTGTTATGTGTGACCTGAGGGTGCACGTGTCTGATTGGTCTTGTCTTTGTTGTCCTTCTCTTTGTTAAAATGGGTCATGGCCAGTCGTCTACATCTGTCCCTTTACAATGTTTTCTTAAGAGTTTTCAGGACTTCAAACAGCGCGGAGGAGACTATGGGACATCCGTTAATGGTTTTGATTTGCAGAGATTGTGTGAGTTAGAATGGCCCACATTTGGGGTTGGGTGGCCGTCCACCGGTACCTATGACTTAGGAATGGTTTATAGGGTTCATCATATTGTTTATGGCCATCCAGGTCACCCTGACCAAATCCCTTATTCAAGTTTGGATTGACATCCTCACTGAAAAACCCTGGTGGTTGAAAAATTGCCAGGGCCAAGAAAGGAAATTGGGACAGAGACAGACCGTTTTACTGGCTCATCCCCCAAAAGGAGACAAGAAGGTAGACCCTAAGGTCTTACCAAATGATCCAGAGGACCGGGTCCCCAACCACCAGCCTTCCCCTCCAAAGCCCCAACAGGAGGCGGGCCCCTCTGATTCACGTGAGGCCCCAATACCCTCACAAATGCCTCCCAGTCCCGTTGCCCCACACCCTTCGGCACCAACATTATCAATGGGACAGACAGGAGGAGCCCCTGGGAGCCCGACCCCGGCAATACCCTTCGACCCCACGCCCCCGCAGGCGCCTCCGCCCGGAGTGAGAGAAAATCGGACCCAAGTCCATGGCCCGGACAATTGGCCTCCCACTCAGACTCTGTCTGGGAACAACCCTTTCAGTCCCCCCACACCCGGACCGGGACCCCTTATGGCCCACCGGGCCTGACCAGCAGAGGGGAGAGAGAGGTGGGTCTCAGTGGCCCTGCTCCCATGTTCCCTCTATGCCAGGCGGGTCCCCCTGATTTAGGACCTGATGGTCAGCCTTTTATGGTCTATGTCCCATTTTCAACCAGAGACCTATACAACTGGAAGAACCAGAACCCATCGTTCTCCCAGAATCCCCAAGGCTAGATTCTGCTCCTATAGTTGGTCTTTTTCACCCACCAGCCGAGCTGGGACGACTGCCAGCAGCTACTTCAGACTCTTTTCACCTCGGAAGAGAGAGAGAGTAAAAGGGGAAGGGAGGAAGCTAGTCCTTAGGCCAGATGGCCAACCCACCACAGACCCAGGGAAGATCGAGGCTGTTTTTCCATCCGGAAGGCCACAATGGGATCACAGCACTGATTGGGGATGCAGGAGGGGGGGCGGCGTTCTCGACAGATATTGCCAGACTCTCCTGGGGGGGCATCTGAGCGGCAGTTCGGAAGCCCACCAACCTTTCCAAAGCAACAGAAACAGCCCAGGGACCAAACGAGAGCCCCGCCGCCTTCCTCGAGAGGCTCTGGGAGGCATATCAGGTGTACACCCCAATAGACCCTGAGGCCCAGAGAGGCAGTCTATCAGTGTAGCGTTTGTGTCCCAGTTGGCCCCAGATAGTAGAAAAAAAAATTAATTACAGAAGTTAGAAGGCTTTGAGGGGAAGTCACTTTCAGAACTGGTGGAGGTCGCCCAGAAGGTCTTGAACAACCGAGAAGATCAGACTGCTGACCTAAACATCAGAATGGCAAAGGTCCTTCTAGCCATGAATGAGGTAGAGGGACAGCAAAGAGGGGGAATCAGATAGTTAACCTGGCAAGGCTTCCCCAGGGATTCAAGAACTCCCCTCCCGTGTCTGATGAGGCTCTGAACCAGGACTTAAAGGAGTACCGTCATAGTCACCCAGGCGTCACCCTACTCCAGTATTCGATGACCTCCTACTTGCTACGGGAGAAATGTCAACAGGCAACCTGGGACCTGCTGGATCAACTTTGGCACTGTGTATCAGCTGAAAAGGCCCAGCTCTGCTCAACCAAGGTAACGTGCCTCGGATACAACATCGAAGAAGGTAAGCGGGCCCTCTCAAATAGTAGAGTTCAGGCCACCCTCTCAATACCCACCCCAACGACGAAGCGGCAGGTATGGGAATTCCTGGAAGCCGTAGGATACTGCAGACTTTGGGTCCTGGGTTTTGCTGAAATAGCCAAGCCCCTACATTCAGTTAAAGGGGGTAAGAACCCGAGCCGCTCCTGGACGGACGCGGAGGAAAAGGCGTTCCAGAAGTTAAAGCAGGCCCTCGCGAGCGCTCCAGCTCTGGCACTGCCTGACCTCAGCAAGCCCTTCCAGCTTTCTGTGGCAAAATCTCAGGGGGTTGCAAAAGGGGTACTAACCTAAACTCTGGGGCCTGGAAGACACCAGTGGCCTACTTGTCTAAGAGGTTGGACCCAGTGGCCGCAGGATGGCCGAGCTGTCTGAAGGCTATAGCAGCCACGGCCATGCTGGTTAAGGAAGCCTCTAAACTGACTTTTGGCCAAGACTTACAAGTGGTTGCACGCCACGCAGTAGAAACCCGACTGCACAGCCCACCTGAGTGCTGGTTACCAAATACTCGTATTACCCAGTACCAGGTGCTCCTGTTAGACCCCCCAGGGTAAGCTTCTTGAAGACTACAGCCCTAAACCCGGCCACTCTCCTCCCCGATGAGGGAGCTGAAACTCCCCTCCATGACTGTGAAGAGGTCCTGACGACCCTAACCTCCTGAGGGCCAACCTAACAGACCAGCCCATCTCCACCCCTGAGGAGACCCTGTTCACTGACGGGAGCAGCTTTGTGGAGGACGGTGTCAGGTGTGCCAGGGCAGCTGTAGTGACACAAGAAAGAGTCACATGGGCACAATCCCTAGGACATGGGACGTCAGCACAGAAGGCAGAACTCATAGCCCTCATCCAGGCCTTACAGTGGGGAGAGGACAAGAGAATCAATATCTACACAGACAGTAGATATGCTTTGCCACAGTGCATATTCATGGAGCCTTATATCAGGAGAGGGACCTCCGAACTTCAGGCTGGGGGGGGGGGGGCGCTATTAAAAATGCTCCAGAGATTCTAAACTTTCTTTCAGCCATTTGGGGCCCTAAAGAAGTTGCAGTCATCCACTGCAAAGGGCAACAAAAGGACAATTTCCCTGTGACAAAGGGGAACCAATTTGCTGACAAAACGACTAAAGAGACTGCAAAAAGACCAGTGGGGTCCCTAGAAGTGCTGGCAGCCATACCTACTCAGAATCCGGAGCCCAACCCCAGGTACACCCCCGAGGAAGAGGATACAGCCAGGAGGTTACAAGCGAAGGAAGCCACCAATGGGTGGCTACAGTAACCAGATGGGAGACTATTTGTCCCAGAAGCCCTTAGATAGACGATCACCTCCCAAATGCACAGGAGCACACATCTAGGAGGGACTAAGTTAGCTGAACTGTTAGGAAGAGAATACTCTATCCCCCGGTTGCATAAACTAGCCTGGGAAATAGCCAGGACATGCCAGATCTGCACACAAGTGAACCCAGGACCTCCAATAACCGCCTGCCGGGAACCCGGTTTCGAGGTTCAAGCCCTGGTGAACACTGGGAAGTCGACTTCACTGAATTGCCCAGTGGACTGGGTGGATACCGATATCGCCTAGTGTTTGTGGACAGTTTCTCCGGTTGGCCAGGGCTGAAAAAGCACAGGCAGTAGTTTAGAAACTCCTCTCTGCGATTCTCCCCCGGTTGGGCCTCCCTTTATTCATGGGGTCCGATAATGGCCCAGCGTTCATCGCTAAGGTAACCCAATCTTTAGCTAAGGCCCTTAAGGTCACATGGAAATTTCATTGTGTTTATAGACCTCAGAGTTCTGGACAGGTGGAGAGAATAAGTCAGACACTTAAGGAAACCCTAACTAAACTTGAGACTGGGGAGAACTGGGTGAGTCTCCTCCCCTTTGCCCTACTCAGGGCTCGCTGCACCCCCATATGTAAAAGGGCTGCCTCCTTTTGAAATCATGTTTGGCCGTCCGCCACCTCTTCTCCCGCGGCTAAGGGAGGAAGAGCTAGCTGTGTTATCTAGTAGAAATCTCAAGTCTTTGCAGGCGCTCCAGAGCAGTGCCCGGAGAGCCCACCTGTGTGTGCTCCTGGAGACCTGGTCTGGGTGAAGAGGCACCACCCAGGTACAGCGGCTGCAAGGCGAACAGTCAGGGCAGCACACCAGGCAGCCCACTCACGGGACCAGCGAATCCCCAGGGAAGGAGGGGAGGAATCTGAATCAAAGATTTGATTCACCGTTAAGACCAGTAGGGAATGTTCTGGGCTGCAAACATCGCACAGCTCCTCCGTTGCCTGGAGACAGGGTGCCTTAAGACACAGGGCAGTGGAGTAGGTCACCGAACAATGGGTCGGTTGGAGTTTGGAGGGAGGTGGTGGTTCAGGCTCCCGCCAAGCGTGCCCAGGCGTTGCACCTGTGCCCTGAGTTCCTTGGAAACGGCTGAAATAGCTTTTGTAACCTTTGAGTTGTCATTGTAAGAATCCTAACTCCTTCTTGTGGTTTCTGAGTATAAATCTGCTGTAGCACCTGTGGTCTGCACTGCAGTTCCGCCTTTGCCGCGGTGACGTGCCGCAACTGTAGTTGCTGGCCAGCTTAATAAAGGCTTAGAAATTTTGATTTCTGTCTCTGGTGCTCATAAAAACAGAGAGAAATAGATTTTCAGGGATTTTTTTGAAACTTATTTTCTCACTTTGTAAATCAAGTTAGTTTTGCCTTTCTGTTTTGTTGTGGTTCGTTTGTTAATTCTCACCCACGGATATTTTCTCCATTGATTTTTAGAGAGAGAGGAAAAGAGAAAGGGGAAGGGGAGAGAAACATCCAGATACTTTCAGCGGATTAAATCAGGAATCGAACCCCAACTCATTGGGGGTGCAGGCCAACGCTCCAACCACTGGGCAACCAGCCAAGGTAGTTTTGTCTTTCTTAAACTTCATATAAACGGATTCATTTAGTGTGTACACCTTTGCATTTGACTTCTTTGCCTTAACATAGTTTTTTAGATTAATTCATGTTGTGAATATCAGTAAATTGTAATTGTTGTTTATTGAATAGGATTGTACCATATGGATGTAACTCAATGTATCCATTTACTTATTGTACCTCTGAGTTGTTTCTAGTTATGGAGCATTATAAATAAAGCTGCTATAAGCATTAATAGAGAAATATTTACATGTGCATATTTCTATTTAATTTTATAAGTAACTCTGCAACTGTTTTTTCGAAGTGGCTGTCCACATTACGTTCCCATCGCAATGTGTTTGCATTCCAGCTGTTCCATATCCTCACCAGGACTAGCCGTGGTCAGCTTTGCTTGTTTTAATCATTCTGGTAGGTGTGTGCTGGTATCCCACTGTGGTTTTAATTTGCTCTTCTCTGAAGGCTAATAATTTTGAGGATCTTTTCATGGGCTTATTTGCTACTCACACACCTCCTTTTGTAAAATGTCTGATCAAATATTTGCCCACTCTATTATTGAGCTGTCTTTTTCTTACTGATTATGAGTTCTTCATACATTCTGGAAATTAGTATTTTGTTGGATGGACGGATGGATGGATGGATGGATGGATGGACGGATAGATGATAGATGATAGACAGATAGATAGATAGACAGACAGACAGACAGATTGCAAATATGAACAATCACAGTCCAAAGAAGCCAAAGGAATCCCTCCTTGAGCCAGTGCCTGAGTGGAGATGAGAATTGTCTCGGTTTCAGTTGCAGCAAAAGCACCTGGCAATGAAGGCATTTGTGGGATTCCACTGCATTTGTGGGATTCCACTGTGGAGAGAGATTTATTTTTCATAAAAATGGCCCATAAACATGACCAATCAGTTACTTGCTATGTTTGTCAGTCTCCATAAAGGCACATTTCTGTGTGGTTTTCAAGGATAATTTGAGCCATATGTGATTGTCAGCTGGCTCTAAATGTAATGCTGGTTAAATGAACAATTCACTCAACACTCTGCTATCAAAACCCCAAGAAGGACCCAAGCCAGTGTTCCCAGTGGTTAGAGTGCCATGCCCTTTCACCTCCCAACCCCAGCTTAGAAGAGTCTCAGGTTTGAATCCTGCCAAGTGCAAGTACCTGGGTTGCAAGTGGATCCGAGCATGCAGGAGGCAACCAATTGATGTGTCTCTTTACACTGATGTTTCTCTTTCTCTCCTTCTTCCTTCCTCCCTTTCACTCTCTCTAAAAAAAAATCAATGGAAAAAATATCCTCCAGTGAGGTTAACTAAAAACAAAAACAACCACCACCCAAGTGGGTAAGAGAGTGAGGAGTCACCATTTCGTACCTGACCTCCCACAACAGCCATCGTGTAACTAACCTTGTTCTCTTCTTGTAAGCCCAACGGGAGCCACCTGAGGAGCAGAATGAGAAGCTCTGCCAATCTCTACTCCAGCAGGAGGATCTCCAGGCATGTGGAAAATGCATATAGATTTACATAAATTATACATATTAAATATGTCCATAGAAAGATAGCTATATATAATGTATCTATATAAAAATATATAGGTACCTATACCCACACACATACATACACACTAGTTTGTAAGTTTATATACATAGAGAGAGAGTCAAATTTTCAGTAAAAATTCATATATTACTTTTGACTCCCCCCAAACTTAACTACTAATAGACTACTGTTTACCAGAAGTCTTACTAAAACGTAAAGTCAATTAACACTTTCTTAAATGTTATGTGTATTATATACTGTATTCATACAATAAACAGAAAAAAGAGTGATAGAAATGGCAAGGTGAAAGTCAATTTTAGTTTCTTTAATTGATTTCAGAGAGAGAAA
>PVJN01034132.1:0-22970 GCA_004026805.1 Lasiurus borealis | reverse complement strand
TAAACTAGAGGCCCAGTAGCTCGCTTCCACTTGGCTCAGCTGGCTGCCCCACCTATTGCCACTAGTAGCGTATGCCCCACCCTCTGCCACCTGTAGCTCTCACCCCGCCTGCCAAGAGAGCTGCTGCTCCTTTGGTTGTGACAGCATTGCCACCACAGGCCTTTTATGATATAGACTAGGGACTCAGTGCATGAATTCGTGCATGGGTGGGATCCGGCTAGCCTGGCCCCGCCCCAGTCAGGGTGGATCAGGGCAGGCCTGCTGGGAGGAGAAGATGATAGGAAGTTGGCTGGCTGGCCCACTCTGATCAGGCCCCAGTCAGGGCCAGGCTGGCTGGGGGAAGGGGCTGTGCATGATTGGCCAGCAGGCCCCGCCCCCAGTTGGGGTTGGACCCTACCCCAAATTGGGAAGACCAGCTGGCCTCCTCCTGAATGGGGTAGGGCAGTGGTTGGCACGTTGTGGCTCATGAGTCCCATGTGGCTCTTTGGCTCTTCCACAAAATACCACGGCCTGGGCGAGTCTATGTTGAAGAAGTGGCATTAGAAGGAGTTTAAGTTTAAAAAATGTGGCTCTCAAAAGGAATTTCAGTTGTTGTGCTGTTGATATTTGGCTCTGTTGACTAATGAGTTTGCCGACCACTCGGGTAGGGGATGCCAACTGGGCTGATGGGGGCGGGACTGGGGAAGTGAGGGGGTGTTTGGCTGGTGGCCAGCTCTTGATCAGGGTAGGAGAGTCTGATCAGGGGCAGGCCAGCAGCAGGGAGAGGACTCGAGGTTGGCCGGCCGGCCCCACCCTGTGATTGGCCGGTTTGCTGGCTACAGTGGGCATCGTAGCAACTGGTTGTTATGATCATTATGCCCATTACCATTGCTGGCTTTTTATATATATAGATAATAATAATAAAGAGTTTACTGCCTATGTTTTCTTTATGAAAGGAAGAAAGAAAGAAAAAAGAAAGAAAGAAGAAAGAGAAAGAGAGAAAATGAGAGATAGAGAAAAAAAAGTCTATCCTAGGTGTGAAGGTTGCTTTAACAATTGAAAAATCAATGAATCAATATAATTTACCATATTATCAGACCAAAAATGTCTGCAACAAAATAATTTGACAAAATCCAACATCCATTCTTGATTCATAAAAAACACAACTCTCAGCAAACTAAGAATGAAAGAGACTTACTCCATCTGATGAAGGGTATTACACACACTATAGCTAACTTCATACTCAGTGAAAAAGGGAAACTTTCCCCTAATCTGAAGCAAGTCAAGTATGTTCACTCTTACCACTGTTTCTCAGCACGGTACCAGAGGCCCAGCAGTGTAACAAGCCAAGGACACGACTTCAGAGACATCCAGATTGAAAAGGAAGAAGTAAACCTGTCTTTATTTACAACTAATATGATTCTATATACAGAAAATCCTATAGAAATTATTTTAAAAATTTAAAAAAGCCATCAGAGCCAGCAAGTAATCTTGGCGAGAATACAGGATAAATGACTAGTACAAAAAAATCAATTTTATTTCTATATACTAGCAATAAAGATGTGAAGAAAGGATATATCTAACAAAAAAAATGTGCAGCCCCTGTACACTGCAAAATACAAATATGATTAAGAGAAATTTTAAAAAACCTATGTAAATGAAAGTTATACTGTCTTCATGTATTGGAGAACTTATTTTTATATTTAGTGTAATCCCAGTGAAAATTCTAGCAGATTTTGTATAATTGACAATAATCTATCCAGAAATGCAAAGAACCTAGAATAGCCAGAAAAATTCTGAAAAATAAGAACCAGTTTAGAGGACTTACAGTATCTAACTTCAAAATTGTTAAACTACAGTAATCAAGACAATCTTGGATTGGCTTGTGAATAGAAAAATAGAGTAACTAAACAAAATACAGAGTCCAGAAATAGACACACACATATGGTCAATAGATTTTCAACGAAAGTATAAAAGCAACTCAGGGGAGAAAGGATAGCCTCTCATAAATGGAGCTGGAAAAATCAGATATCCATGTGCAGATCATAAACTATGATCCCTACTTCACACCATTCAACGCAAAATGGATCCCAGATCTAAACGTAAAACCTAAACTGTAAAACTTCCAGAAAAAAACATAGGAGAAAATCTCTGTGACCTCCAGCTAAGTTTTCTTACCTATAACACCAAAGGCACAATCCATTAAAAAAGTATAAATGAGGCTTATCAAAATCAAGAAACTTCTGCCCTTTGAAAGAAATATTAAGGGAGTGAAAAGACAAGCTGCTGCTGAAAGAAGAAGATATTTAAAAATCACATATCTGATAAAGAACTTGTATCCAGGACTTGAATATTAAATACTCTCAAAACTTGGTAGTATGAAAACAAACCACACAATTTTTTTTAATGGGCAAACAAAACTTGGAAACAATCTAAATGTCCATTGATAGGTAAATGGATAAAGAAAATGTGTAAAATAAAATGAGTAAAATATTCAGCCATAAAAGAGAAAATTCTCCCATTTGCGACCGTGTGGGTGGAACTGGAGTGTATCGTGAAATAAGTCAAAGAGAGAAAGGCAAATGCTATATGATCTCACTTACTAGTATATTTGGGACCAAAAACATTGCACTCATAGACATAGAAAGTAGTTGTCAGGATCTAAGGGGTGGAAGAAATGTGGAGAGAGTGGTTAAAGGGTACAAACTTCCGGTTATAAGATGAGTAAGTTCTGGGGTCTAATGTACAACAGGAGGACTACGTTTAGCAATGCTGTATACTGTACTGTACAGGCAAAAGTTGCTGTGAAAGTAGAGCTTTAATGTTCTCAACATAACAACAGCAAAATAGTAACCATGTGAGGTGAAGGATGTGTACCCAGCGTTACTGCAGTAACCGTTCAGAAATATACATATATCAGATCATCACATTGGACTGCTTAAATTTACACAGTGTTGTAATTTATTTCAATAAAGCTGGAAACTTTTTACAAATTAAAAATGGGCAAAAATTTGGACAGGCGCTTCATAAAAGAAGATGTATGAATGACAAATAAGCACATGAGCATATGACCAAACAGGTAATGCAAATTAGGGATGGGCACAATTAAAACAATTAACCAGCCGAAACCGGTTTGGCTCAGTGGATAGAGCGTTAGCCTGTGGACTGAAAGGTCTCAGGTTCTATTCCAGTCAAGGGCATGTACCTTGGTTGTGGGCACATCACCAGTGGGAGGTATGCAGGAGGCAGCTGATGGATGTTTCTCTCTCATCGATGTTTCTCACTCTCTACCCCTCTCCCTTCCTCTCTGTAAAAAATCAAAAAAAAATATTTTTTAAAAAATATCCATACCACGTGCTAGCAAAGATGCTGCACAACTGGAACTCTCATTTACTGCTGATGGGAATGTAAGCTGGTGCGGACACTTTGGAAAAATAGCGTGGCAGTTTCTTAAACAGTTAAACATAGTTTCCGTGTCACTCAGCCCTTCTGCTCCTAAGTATTTATCCAATAGAAACAAAGGCCTATGTGCATCCACGAATGCCGACTTATTGGTAATAGCCACAAACTGGAAAACTGCCGAAATTTACTGGATAAAGGAATCTACAGAGTGTGGTGTCTTCATACAGTTGATTATTACTCAGCAATTTAAAAGATGCATTAACTTATGCAACATGGGCGAATGTAGAAATACTGATGTCGAATGAAAGAAGTCAGACCCTCCTCTCTCTTCACACAAAAAGTACCTACTGTATAATATTATTTATGTGAAATTCTAGAAAATACAAACTCATTGATAATGATAGAGAGCAGAGCAGGGTCGCCTGAGGACTGGGTGGGAGTGGGGGTTACTTGGAGGGGGAGAGAGGCACAGAGTAAGGGATTACAAAGCACACGTGCAAGCTTTTATCTTGATTGTGGAAGGTTTCACATCCACCAAAGCCTTTTGCATTGTCCACCTGAAACGTGAAAGTGTTGTGTGTCGATCACATTTCGGTAAAGCTCCTATGCAGAAACCTTTTTAGTGATTTTAGTTAATTAAGGGAAATAGGAGTTATTCCTATATCCTGTATTTTCACATAAAAATCACGTTAAAATGAGAACATAAGTGTTTCACGCAGTAGTTTTGTAAGAACACTTACACACTGGACCATTGACCTAAAGAAGCAGCACTACACAGCGAGTTCTCTGCAAGGCCCGGCACCCGCTCTCAGGGCTTTCGGGGTAACTGTGTCATGAGGTGCTGCAGGCCGTGGCGCCAGGGACTCAGCTTTGTCCCAGCCAGAGGGGTTGGAACCCCCAGGAAAAGCCCGTTTGGGAGCCCAGCCCTCAGGGATGGGGGTCACACAGGCCCGGGGCTGACCTAGAACTGGGCCTCCGTGCTGTTCGCACGGTGAGGGGGGCGGTCGGGCAAAGCCTGTGTTTGCTGCCTCTTCTTTCCCGCTGGGCAGGCAACCCTGGGCCCCATTCCGGGGCAGGAAAGGCCACACACAGAGATGCCTCCTGCTGTTCATCCCCCAAGAAGCCACGCACCACAAAGGGGCCAAGACATATGCTCTAGAGCAGTGGTTCTCAACCTTCCTAAGGCCGCGACCCTTTAATACAGTTCCCCATGTTGTGGTGACCCCCAACCATAGAATTATTTTCTTTGCTACTTCATCACTGTCATTTTGCTACTGTTGTGAATCGTAATGTAAATATCTGTGTTTTCTGATGGTCTTAGGCGACCCCTATGATGGGGTCGATGGACCCCCAAAGGGGTCCCGACCCACAGGTTGAGAACCGCTGCTCTAGGCCCAATTTTTGTGTTGCTGCCAATTTCCAAACAGACTCACTGGACCGTGGTCAGTAATACTGTAGGATAAGCTAACTTCAGTGTTTCTGAGAGGCTAGATCTCAGCTGTTCTCACCACGTCATTAGTTCACTGGATATAGGTGATAGCTAAAGCTACCGCCGTTATCATACTGCAATATGGGAATGGATCAAGTCAATGTGTCGCACACCTTACCCTTACACAGCGTTATATGGCAAGTCCATCTCCAGAGAGGGTGGTGGTGGCGCTGGCGGTGGCGGCAGTGGGCAGGACCATGGTGGTCCCGGCAGCGGTGACCAGGAGCGAATTCCTTTGGTTCCAACCAGACACACACAAGGGGGCCGGATACAGCGAGCAGTGCCAGGCCAGGGACCACGATCTGTTGCCAGGGACCATTCCACTCCCGTAGGAGAGCGGGTTGACTGACTACTGGCTGACTGCTGGAGAGGGAAACTCTGGAGTCTAGCCACAAAGGACTCCAACCAAGGTCACCTTGGGATGGGATATTTGACACTAGCCGCTGAAGGTATCCAGCCAGCCTCATACAACTCGGAGTCGTCTAGGTATTAAGAAGAGGAAGGTAAATCCCAGCTGGTGTGGCTCCGTGGTTGAATGTCGACCTGTGAACCGGGAGGTCATTGTTCAATTCCCAGTCAGGGCACATGCCTGTGTCTCAGGCTCTCTCCCCAGTAGGGAATGTGCAGGAAGCAGCGGATCAATGATTCTTTCACCATTGATGTTTTTATCTCTTTCTTCCTCTCCCTTCCTCTCTGAAATAAAACAATGTATGTATTGTTATATATATATTGTTCTAAAATAAAACTTTATGTATAACACTATTTTTTAAAAAATATATCTTATTGATTTTTTGCAAAGGGGAAGGGAGAGGGATAGAGATTTAGAAACATCAATGAGAGAGAAACATCCATCAGCTGCCTCCTGCACACCTTTTACTGGGGATGTGCCTGCAACCAAGGTACATGCCTTTGACTGGAATCAAACCTGGGACCCTTCAGTCTGCAGGCCAATGCTCTATCCACTGAGCCAAACTGGATACAACATAAATACTATTTTTTTTTTTTTAAAGAAAAGAAAGGTAAAGAGACATGAGTTTTTCTTTGTAACCTCAGAATTTGCTTTTGAGTTGTCTTAGATGAGATATCTTCAGAAATCTCTGAATAGTTACGACCTGTTCTGAAATGTTGGGTTTTGTTGTGGTGTATAATGTTGCCCTGTTTGAAGGAAGGTTAATGAAACTGCCACAAAGAAAAAGAACCGGTCCTTTTGTATTCTGAGAGCATCTCAACACTGGCACCTTTTTTCCTTCTTCCTATTGTGTTTTTTAGTAAAGACTAACAGATTTAAACAGGACGGCATCATTTCTTTTCTTTTTTTAAGGAAACCCATTAATTTTATTAATTTAAAAGTTTCTATCCATTTCTATGTAGTGAGCAAAAATGTTATACCAGACATATATCATTTTGCTACTCAGTATCCACTCACTTTTGTCCTGGTGATAGAACAGAGGTTGGTTTGTGTTCCTGAGTAACTGTCAACACCACCAAAACGCCTCCACCCCATTCACACACACACACACACACACACACACACACACACAGGATTTATAGTTGTGAACACATGAAACACAGAAGTTATTTTTGTATTGTTATTTATTAATTATTGTATTATTTTTTCATAAAAGCAGCTGTAAGCATACTCTTGCCCCCTTGTGTATATATACTAATTAATGTGTACACATATATCTAAAATTACTTCTAGTTCTGGTATCTCTTTGCATGTATGCCAACGTAAACAGGGGTTCATACTGACGGCTCTGACTCTGATTCAGAACCATAGGGTTCTTTCTGGTTTTCCCTGTTGCTTCTTTTTAACGTTCTATTTGACAGTGAGAAATCTGGTTCCCACTGCCTACAATTTACATACTTATTCACTCAATCCTCGTCCACATGTAAAGTAGTTCCAGAATTGCTGATTTTCACCCCCATTAGAAATAAATTTACCAACCTGGGAATAATGTTTAGATACAGTTTTTTTTTTCTAGCCTTTTATTACCAGTTAAATATATTTCTGGGTTTTTTTTATTATGAGGTTTGAATTGGCTGCCCTGATACCTTAATCTCTTGTAGCATAACTTATAGGCATTATAAACTCTTATTTTTTTAAAAAAAATATATAGTAAATTTTCTTTATTTTATAATGTGTATTTTTTTTTTTTTGGCAATATGCTTTGTGCTGATGTTTGAAATCTGTTATAAAGAACCTACATCCATGATTAAATCCTTGCAACCTGACTTAAAAATGAGGAAACAAAGGAGCTTCTAGACAGCTTTCAAAAACTCACACCCATCTAGAAGGAACAAATTATGTGGCAATGTCATCATTTGACTATGGTGATTACTTGAGTTTCAAAATCCTAATATGTACAATGGAAAAACATATGGTTCCTGGTCTATGATCTGACACATATTTGTTGGATGCAAAGTGGATGTTTGTTGGGCCTCTATAAGCATCACCAACAGCAAATACCTTTCCACCTTCACTCGTGTTCTTTCTTATTTTACACCAGTGGTTCTCAACCTTCCTAAGGCCGCGACCCTTTAATACAGTTCCTCATGCTGTGGTGACCTCCCAACCATAAAATTATTTCCGTTGCTACTTCATCACTGTAATCTTGCTACTGTTATGAACTGTAATGTAAATATCTGATATGTAGGGTGTATTTTCATTGTTACAAATTGAACATCATTAAAGCATAGGGATTAATCACAAAAACAATATGTAATTGTATATTGTGAAATATTTATTTCTAATTACAAACAAATGAAATGTTGTCTTGAATCGTGGTGTAGCATGGGCAACAGTCTTCCTATGACAACAGTAAACTGCATTGCTACACTTTGCTACACCGAGGAGCGGTGTGTTGGTTCCTAAGACCATGGGAAATAGGTGTTTTCTGATGGTCTTAGGTGACCCCTGTGAAAGGGTCGTTCGACCCCCAAAGGGGTCGAGACCCACAGGTTGAGAACCACTGTTTTACAGCAACACTATGAGCAAACATTCCTGTAATTCGCCCGATCATTGTCCCCAGCTTTCCAAGGAGACTGCAGCTGAGTAACTTAAGTAAGCACTGGAGGAGGTGCTTGAGGGCATCTGACCTCCAGTAACCCCCGAGCTGGGTCTGGCACATGCAGCTCCTTTCCCTTCACCTGTCCTTGGCCTGGGCATGCCATCCACTGGGAACTGTTTCAAGGATGCAGCCTGGGAGAGCAGTGTGTTTTTGTGACCATCAGGACTAGCTGTGGGCCTGCACTCGGGGAAGTCCTAAAAGCTTGTTTTTGTTTTTGTTTTTGTTTTTTTCTATCTAAAAGCTTGTTTTTCCATTACAGATAGAGTTAGAGGGAAACTTCCAAGAAAAAAAAAGAGTACTAGGGTGTTGGAGTGAAGATATTCATGTCAGAGCAATCGCTAGACTTTATTGATCTCAAAGAAGCAAAATGTCTCCAATTCTCTCTAGGTCTTTGGAGACTAAAATGAAAGAAATTAACTAACTACAGATATGCTCTTTTTTAATATATATATTTTATTGATGTTTTATAGAGAGGAAGGGAGAGAGAGAGACAGTCAGAAACATGGATGAGAGAGAGACATCGATCAGCTGCCTCCTGCACGCCCCCTACTGGGGATGTGCCGGAAACCAAGATACATGCCCTTGACCGGAATCGAACCCGGGACCTTTCAGTCCGCAGGCCAACGCTCTATCCACTGAGCCAAACCGGTTTTGGCCAGATATGCTCTTAAGACCCACAGTAGGTGTGGCGATCCGCTCATCCTGTGGCCGCTCTGCCTCTTTCCTCCTCCTTCCCTGCCTCTCCGTGTACCTGGGCCCGTTCCAGCCTTCACCCGGGAACTCCTGAGTCCGTGGGCCCGCGCCAAGCGAGATTCCACCTAGTTATCTAACTCAAACTGCCGTGCCCCGTCCTTTCTGCTGGGTATTGATAAGGTCATCGTGTCCACGAGGAAAGATGTCAGATTGATATCACATAGGTCATTGGGCTCTTGCGGACAGAGGCTTGAGTCTGGTTCAAGAGCTGTGGGAGGTGCCCGCATCCTGAGTCCAGAGCAGTCACACACGTCCCTTTCGTCATTGCACCATTAGCCATAAACCGATGACATAAGTGGGATCAGTGGTTCTCAACCTTTCTAATGCCGCGACCCTTTAGTACAGTTCCTCATGTGGTGGTGACCCCCAACCATACTTCATAACTGTAATTTTGCTATTGTGATGAATTATAATGGAAATACCTGTGTTTTCAGGTGGCCTTAGGCGACCCCTGTTAAAGTGTCATTTGATCCCCAAAGGGGTCGCAACCCACAGGTTGAGAAACACTGGTGAGGATGATGCTGTTAAAGAGATGAGAAATAGAAACATTTAGGTTTTGGGGTGTTTTTTTGTTTTTTTAAAACCCAATGAATATCTCAATGTCTCTTCTTCCTTCTTCTCCTTCTTTGTGCCAAATAAAAATATTCCAATTATGAACTTAAATAATCAACTCCCTAATAGGGGCTGCAAATTTTTTACATGGAACCGACATTGGGTTGATGCCCAGTCTTCATAACAAACCTGGAAAAGACTCAGGGTCTACCTTCGTTCATTTCACAGGGTAGCTGCCTGCCTGGTAAATGTTTGTTGAATTGGCCAATTATTCAAATCCCCAAATATTTACTGAACTAAACTCCACAGAGGCTCCCAGAAGAAAAGGTCTCTGTCCTCAAGGAGCAATGACCTTGTTGAGGAAACTAGGCACAAACACCTGCTCACGCTGGGAGTCGACAGCAGCAGAGTTCAGAATAAGAAGGAAAGAGCGAGCATGCAGCCACTTCCGACAGAGTGAAAGTGGGGATTCTCTGAGCAGGAAAAATTATTCAGGGGCATATGGTCAAGTGGGTGTTTTGTTTTGTTTTTAATATATTTGATTGATTTTTCTACAGAGAGGAAGGGAGAGGGACAGAGAGCTAGAAATGTCCATGAGAGAGAATCATTGATCTGTTGCCTCCTGCACACCCCCTACTGTGGAGGTGCCCGCAACCAAGGTACATGCCCTTGACTGGAATCGAACCCGGGACCCTTCAGTCTGCAGGCTGACGCTCTATCCACTGAGCCAAGCTGGTCAGGGCTCATGTAGGTGTTTTACATGAGTGATGGTTTGGGTTCCATCTTAAAGAGCGACTAAACTTTGGGTGGACAAAGGTATTGAAAAGGCTGCTATGAAAGACATGAGAACAGGGAAACTCCAAGATTTTCTATCTAAAAGCCTGTTTTTCCATTAAAGATAGAGTTAGAGGGAAACTTCAAAGAAAAAAGCAGATAGAGTACCAGGGTGTTGTAAAGATATTCATGTCAGAGCAATGGATAGACTTTAATTATTGATCTCAAAGGAGCAAAATGTCTCAAATTCTCTCTAGAACTTTGGGGACTAAAATAAAAATAATTAATTAAAATTTAAGTTTTAAAATAACTGCTCTGTTCTGATTTCCTTTAGCTACTTTTGAAATGATAAAGACATATAAATTTGCAAGAGTATTTGTCTTGGAGTTTAAATTTAAAGTGTAGCTACAGCCTTGATGCTTTTGAGTTAAAGTTAAACTATTTAAATAATGCATGGATTTATTTTTTTTCCCATGAATATGAGTGCTCATAGTTAAAGTTCAGTGATGAGTTCTATAAAAATCCCAAATGTTTTTGTCTTTTATAAACCACATATTTTTTTTCAGCTTCTACATTTTAACTGAGGTTATGTGCTATGTGGGAAATTGTTTTCTCTTTATTTCTTTTTCATTCATTAGCAGCCTATCCGATTTATAGGTCATTTCTTTCACGCAGTTACTTGAGGTTCAGTTTGGTTTCTGAAATTTGCAAAGGATCTCTCTTTATAAGGCAGTCCCACCTTGAACTTGGAAACTAAGTTTCCTGCCTATGTGTCTATCTGCAAACGATGTGGAATTGTTTCTTAGAAGTTATACATTTCAGGCCTAAGAATGAGACCAGAAGGAACACTTTTCATTTGCTGAGGGAGTCAAATAAAACAAAATGAAATGAATTTATTATTGGAAGAACAATTACCATCCCCCACAGCATCAGAGGCCTATGTCAAAGCCTACTGTGAATAGAAAGAAAAAAAAAAGCCTTTTTTTATTTTCTGTATTTTTATTGTGAATGTAGCTTGTTTGAGGCAGCTGCAAATCTTCACTTTTATGGAAACAATCCCATACCCTTGTTCACCCCAAAGAGTTATTTTCTTCCAACCAAGAGCAGATTTTTCCCCTTTCACAAGATCATAGAAATTGGAAAGTTGGAGATCATTCAGCGCAGCTTTATTAAGTAAATAACGGACGAGGGAAGTGCGGGAAAACGGTCCACCCTGTGAGCTCGCTGCACTCGCGGCCTTAAGCTCGTCTCAAAGATCAGGGGGTTACGGGACTCCATGTCTTGGCATGCACGGTTCCTCTTGCCTGGAATGACCAGCTCCTTCCCCATCAGGAACACTGTCTTCTCTTCCTCCAGGACCCAATGCAAAGGCCACCTCATCTGTGGAGCCTTCCTCGTTTGTCTTTGGCAAGTGCTGTCTTCCGACCCCTGTGTTTTCCCAGAGTTAACACCTGTTAACACCTCTGTCATGGTACTGGTCAAGGTGTGTTACAATAATCCTATCTAATAAAAGGGAAATATGCAAATTGACCATCGTTCCAACACACAAGGTGACTGCCCCCATGTGGACACAAGATGGCCACCACAAGGTGGCCAGCAGGGGAGGGCAGTTGGGGGTGATCAAGCCTGCAGGGGAGGGCAGTTAGGGGTAACCAGGTCAGCAAAGAAGGGAAGTTGGGGGTGACCAGGCCTGCAGGGAAGGGCAGTTGGGGGATACCAGACCTGCAGGGGAGGGCAGTCAGGGGTGACCGGGCCTGTAGGGGAGGGCAGTTAAGTGGCAAACAGGCTGGCAGGAGAGCAGTTAGGGGGTGATCAGGCTGGCAGGCAGAATCAGTTAGGGGCAATCAGGAAGGCAGGCAGGGGAGCAGTTGGGAGTCAGCAGTCCTGGATTGTGAGAGGGATGTCCGACTGCCCAGTAAGGCCCAATCCCCTAAACAGGCAGTTGGACATCCCTCAAGGGGTCCCAGATTGGGGAGGATGCAGGCTGGGCTGAAGGACACCCTCCCCTAACCCACCCCCATGCACGAATTTCATGTACCGGGCTTCTAGTCTGTTATATGTTCAGACTCTCACTACACGATGGGTGACTCAGTTTCAATCCTCAATTTTCACACACCCACTGCCTAGCAAAGTACTTGCCCCACGAAGAGATAAGAGCTGATGACTGAACGGCCAGCCAGAAGTGGGTACAGCTCTCCTCACCTCCAGTAGATTGGTGGCACATCCTCAGCTCTGCTTCTCACTTAAACTGATATCATTATTTGAATAACAATTCCAAGCCCCATACTCTTTGGATAGTAAGCTCCATTAGCATGGCTGCTTGTTTTAAAGTTTCTGTGATAGTTTTATTGGCTAAACCGTTGCTCATGTAATTTTAAACCGTACACCACAACCTACTATTCATTAAGTTGAAGGAGTATAAGGTCATTCAGGCTTCACCCTAGGAAAGAATGCATCCCTGGATTGAGCCAATTGAAAAATAAAAAAAAATGGATGTCTTTTCGCTTTTCCTAAGAACTTTCTTTGTCTTTTATTCCCAAGATATGATTTGGCTTCAGAATCAAGTTTTTGGAATCTCTTATCCTCCCACATGGCTCTGCAGAGTTTTCCTTCACGGGTAGGGTCTCTCTCCAAGTATTTTAGGAAACTAAGAAGGCTAGAGAAAAATATACATAAAGATTGCTAAAATACTGGCAAGCATAAATGTCAAAATTTCAAATGTAAGTTTTGTAAGTGAGCTCTCCCCTTCCCATCCAGTGGGAACTGGGAACTGGGACTGCTTTCCTGATGAGTCATGGCGGCCGTGACCTGGGCCCCATCGCGGGTCCTGAGCACCCTCTCCCTCGCTACCCCTGGTTCACAGGTGAATTGAAAATGAGCCACGCTGGGGGACACATTTCCGCCCCAAAAGCAAGGCCACTGGCCTGTTTGAAAGGGGACAACGTTTTTGGATAAAAATCAAAGGCTGTGTAAACGTGATATAAGCAAACTGTGTAAACACGCAGGCGGCCAGAAAGAAATGTTGTGTATTGGCAGAGGCTCAGGGCTTGAAACTTCTGGTACATGCTTCAGACTTTCCCTGCACACTGAAAATATTAGTATTTGAGTTTATTATGGCACTGCGTAGTTGTTCTGAAGAAACACAGCATTCTCAATGTTATTCTTATCCATGTTTTCTCCACTAAGACAGTTGGTTTTGTTGTTGTTTCTCTTTTAGATTTAGAAAATACAGTCTTTAAAATTTGCCTGATAATTTCCTGTAGATTTTGACAAAAGGTCAAGTCATGTCTCCTCATATAGAGTGCTACTCCATTTCTCCCCTGAACCCCAAAGAGATTATAACCCTTGTGTATCCATCCCTACCTCTGGATCCCGCTTCCTTCTTTTTCATAAACAAACGTATATGTGTATGTGTGTATCTCTGTATTGTCTGTATATGTGTGTATATTTGTGTGTATATGTACAGTGGTACCTCGAGATACGAGTTTAATTCGTTCCGTAACCTTGAGGCGTGGGAAACTATGAGACGCTCGAGTCGCGGTAAACTGGTGGGTCGCGTGCAGGCTGCCGATCCACGCGATTACTCCTATCTCAAATGTTGCTCGTATTTCAAAGCAAAAATCGCTCGCTCGATGGCTCGTATCTCAAAAATCTCGTATGTTAGGCCACTCGTATCTCGAGGTACCACTGTATACACATTTCTATAGAGGTACAACTATTTATGAAGAGAGAGATCTATTGAAATTACATTTTAAACAAATAGCTCTTATTGACTCCTAAGTCTTACAATAGGAGCTATGGAAATAATCATCGAATAATAACACATGGAGCATGTTTTCTCATTCTACATCTCAATCATAACCTCTACTTTCCATTTCACCTGGAAATAAAAGGGGTGGCATTTCCTGGGAAAAGATATTTCCATAGACATTCTTGGTCAGAGCAGGAAGTAACCGGAAAACTCTCATGAGAGCCTCTCTTGACACCCAGCCAGGCCAGCTTGGTAGATTCCAGATGTTTGTGAGCTTATTATAAACTTGGAATTGTTATCTGAACCCTGACACTCGCCATGATTTCATCTCTCCCCTGCCCCCACCCAAAGATCTGAGGTGCTCCATCTCTATACTTAGCCCTACAGAGGGGGGCCGTGGTGACACTCTTAACCAAAACTCTCCCATCTCTCTTCTCACTGTCTCCTTAAACCAACAAAAGCACCAGGTCACCCTCTAAAGCTTCCACAGATGTAAGTCCTAGTTTTCACATATTATGTTGCTGCGAATCCGGCTCTCTTGGGGATTGATTTAATGATGAGAGCGCTCATGTGCTTTACCTCCCGAGTGAGCCTCCCGAGTGAGAACACCGGGAGCCAGACTCTGTAAATTCCACATGGATCCCCAAGATCCTGCTGCTCCCCACCCCCTAACCAAAACTGCCCCAAGGTGGAAAAGCAATGAAATACCTTCCAAATATATCTTCCCATAGAGATAGATAGAGTCATAGACACAAAGATATGTAAAGAGGTAGAGCGATAGAGATATAGATATAGAAAGATGATATAGATAGATATAGATAGAGATGGAGATGGAGATGATAGAGATAGAGATAGATATGGGTCTTGCAAATAAGAGAAAGTGTTTTTTCCTGTGGGAACTAGTTTCTACGTACAACGAAAGGCAAGCCGATCAGACCACAATGGAACCAGCCTGGAATGGAACAGCACCTGGCAGTTGGCATGAGTGTGTCCCCTTCCTTTGATGACAGTGACATTCGGCGACTGGACGTGGCCTAAGCTTCCTCTTCCTCTGGGGAGTTAACCCCGGGTGGGAACGGGTCCTCTGTCAGGTAGTTTGGTTCCAAAGGAGAAGCACTTTAAATCCAAATCTGTTCCCATGGGGGGCCAATGCCAGGGGAAAAGGATTACTTTAGGAAACTAAAACCTCACTTGGTTATGGAAGAAAACTGGTGTAACTTATTAATAATATTTATTAAATTAAATGTCCACCTTTTTCTTTTCAGACATTGTCATTTTTTTAAATCAGGATCATTGACTAATAACAAGTCATAGCTTGATCCAATCTTTGTGACGAGATTATAATTCTAGGAGGACTCAATTGACAGCAACTCTATTTTTTTGTCCTCCGACCAAAGATTTCCCAACAATCAAGGTTCTTTTATCCCTGGGAGAGCTATTTTTATCTCTTTATGACTCTTGTTATATGAGGTTGAGAAGATGAAGTGAAGTCACCTAAGGTTTTTTTTTTTTTAGTTTTATTGTGATATAATTCACATGCAACACCTTATCAGATGAAGGTATATGGCATAATGGCATCATACATATATTGTGAAATTATTGCCGCCATACATTGAGTTAACATCAGTCACCTCATAGAGTTACCAAAAACTTTTTTCTTCGTTATGAGAACTTGTAGAATTGACTCTCTTAACAATTTACAAATATAACATATAGCAGTGTTACCTGCAGTGGACCGAGGAGGGAATTGTGTTAAGTGACATAAGAGAGACAGAGAGAGACAAAAACTGAATGATCTCACTTACCTGTGGGATTAAAAAAACACACACAACCAATCTCATTTAAAAAGAGATTGGCTTTGTGGTTACAAGAAATGGGGATGGAGGGGAACGGAGGGGGAGGAGAGAACTGGGTAAAGATGGTCAAGTTTTGTGGTGACTCCATTTTGCCCTTTCCCTCTTGTCTCATGTCACGAGGGCTTTAAACCAGAGGCCACCTTGTGAAATGCAACAGTAGCCAAGACACAGGACTAAACTGTGGTGCCCTTCAGAAGAAGGTGCCTCCTCAGCTGGATGGACCAATGGACACAGCTCACACCTCTGCCAGTCATAGTCAGCGCTGCCCAGACACCCGCGCTGGTGGCATTTCAGCCCTGGCTCCTTCCCACGTGGCCAGGGCTGAACTGTATTTGTATTGATGTCAGAGAGGAAGGGAAAGGGAGAGATAGAAACACCAATGATGAGAGAGAATCATTGATCAGCTGCCTCCCACATGCCCCTCCACTGAGGATCCACCAGCAACCCCGAGGGTACTTGCACTTGACCGGAATTGAACCCAGGACCCTTCATGCCACAGGCCGGTTCCTTGTCCATTGAGCCAAACCAGTCAGGCTGCAATTAGTATTTTTATTTTTTTAAAACAAAATATATTTTTATTGATCTTCTACAAAGAGGAAGGGAGAGAGATAGTCAGAAACATCGATCAGCTGCCCCTTGCACACCCCCGACTGAGGATGTGCCTGCAACCAAGGTCCGTACCCCTGACCAGAATGGAACCTGGGACCTTTCAGTCCTCAGGCCCCTGGTCTATCCACTGAGCCAAACCGGTTTCGGCTGCAGTTAGTATTTTTAGAAGAGCCTCGGTCATGCTGACCCTCAGAGAAGGGAGGGGAGCAATGGGTTGAGGGAAGAGAAACAGAGGATGCTCTCTCTCCCGGGAGAAACAGGAGGGTCTTTGCAGTCCCGCTCTCACTGCTTCTCAGAGCGGAAGAGGGAGGCACGGTAATGTGGACGGAGGACTTGAAAAAGGTCAGGATTGTCCGATGCAGGGAAGAGTGGTAACCTGAAACCATCTCTACCCAATTCTCTCCTCCCCCTGCCTTCCCTCTCCACGCCCTCCTCCTCCATTTCTTCCATGGGAGAAGAAACGGGGAGCATTTCCTTGCAGCCTTAGGCCCACGCTGCTGGAATTATGGGGTTTTCATCCAGAGCGTCTCTTCCAAACTGTCATACTCTGCAAGGTGGTAGATGAGATGAAGTCAGCTTTTTCACGTCATCACGCCTACATATGTTTAACACTTTGCATCATAGGTTTGAGAAGACAATTTATTTGTAAAATTAAAGAACATATGCCTCAATATTTTCACTTTCATTTTTTTTTAAACAATACCAAAATAGTCTGTCCAGGAAGGGACAGAGAGTGTCTGAATAAAAATGTTACAAGTGGATCTCTTGTTTAAGTATGCTAATTTCTTAAATATCATTTAAAGATAACACACAACAGAATTGTGAATAAAATATGTACTTTAGCCGAGACGTTTGGCTCAGTGGATAGAGCGTTGGCCTGCAGACTGAAAGGTCCCAGGTTCGATTCCGGTCAGGGGCACATACCTTGGTTGCGGGCATATCCCCAGTAGGGATTGTGCTGGAGACAAGTGATCGATGTCTCTTCTCATCGATGTTTCTAACTTTCTATCCCTCTCCCTTCCTCTCTGTGAAAAATCAATAAAATATATTTTTTAAAATGTGCTTTAAGAGTCTGGTAATGTTTAAAAGATGACCAGATACCTAGAACATGCAGCTTTTGGGTGTTAGAATACTCGTCAGGCCTTATTCTTCTAGAAGTAAAAAAACAAAATGAAATAGCCTGGCTAGCGTGGCTCAGTGGTTGAGTGTCAACCTATGAACCAAGAGGTCACAGTTCGATTCCCAATCAGGGCACATGCCTGGGTTATGGGTTCGATCTCCAGCGTCAGCCATGCAGGAGGCAGCCGATCCGTGATTCTCTCTCATCCTTGACATTTCTCTCTTTCTCACCCTCTCCTTTCTTCTCTGAAACAAATAAAACCATATTAAAAATAAACAAACGGAACACTCCCCAGTATGCTGACTTATGAAAGTGAGATTCTATTCTTAAAGGGTATCCTGGCCAAGACCTGGGTCTGGTTAGACGGCTGTCCTATGACTCAGAACAACTTCACGACGTTCCCGGCGGGCATGTGTGCCCAGCCACGACTATTTGATGGTCTGATGACCACTCGCAGCCAGGCCTGGAGGTTCGGTTGACATTTCCAGGTTTCATGCTCTTCCAGCAGACTTCACAAAATCAATTCCTCATGAACGTAGATGTCCAGATCCATGTCTGGAGGGGGTTTACCCCGGGCTGGGCCTAGTTGTGAAGCGATCAACATGAAAACGCACCGTGAAGAGACCACATTCTAAGTCAACCATCCTGCTTTTGGAAAAGACAGAATTCTTTGTGAGCTGATGACACAGCCCAGGGCTGAGCGAGGGCACTCTGCTTGCGGAGTGAGAGTGCCACAGAGGCTGGGGCAGCGGGAAAGCCTGTGGCCTGCCTTCCAAGGGCGCGGTGCTAAGAGCTCTTGGCAGAGCTTGCTCTGTGGCTGCTGAAAGGAGGAAATGGGATGGACCCCCTCCTCCCGCTGATCCACACGAACCAACAACCGTTTTTTTCCTTGGCATTTGGACCAGGTTCTCTGAGAAATGAAGTTTAGCCTATTTTTTTTTCAAATTTTTTCCCTATTTGCGATGGATATTCTCAAGCTGCAGACAAAGAGCATGCTGTTTAGAGCTGGTTTTTAAGGCACGTGTTGGCTTCTAAGGCCTTGGGTTCGCTCCACCTCAGCTCCTCCTGTGGCAGATGCTTGGGTAATCCGTCACCATCCTGTGTCCGCGCATGAGTCGTTGGTGAGTAATGTAGCCAAAGTGGTGGTGAGTTATGAGGGAAAAGAAAACAAAAAAATAAGCAAACAATAAACCAAAATGGATCCTTTCGAAAGGGTGAGTTTGGAAGTTCTACGAATGAGAAAAGTAACAAGTGGTCTCTGTTAGGGAGTGTTGAGTGTGTCTAGACATCCGGGCAGAGTTTGCCCATCACCATGGTAACACTGTCTTTACTACATTCTTTTTCCCTCCCTCCTTCTCTGTAGCCCACAAACTACCAAGATCCAGACAAGATGACATCGACAACTTGAGAAAGAAGTATCCGGGCCCAGATGTTTTCATTTAGTAAATTTTACCAAACCTTCAAATAATTAACACCAGTTGTATCCAGTTTTTAAGTAAAGAGCAGGGAATAGCTCTCAATTCCTGTTACAAAGTCATTATTATCCTGATACCAAGACCAGATAAAGACAACACACGCTGCAGACCGATAGTTCCCACAAACTTACATGTAAACATTTTCAACAACATGTTCCTAACCCAGAATGTATGAAAATAATAATTCACAACGACTAAGTACAATTAATTCTAATTGTACAAAGTTGGTTCAATATTGAAAAATCAATCAATATAACCCACCATATCAACAGGCTAAAGAAGAAAAAGTCATGTGATCATATCAATGTCTCTATTTGCGCACAATGGGATTGTCTACACGGGAAATACCTAGGAATCTACAAAAAGACCCTAGGACCTAAAAGTGGGTTCGGTAGGGTCACATGATACAAATCAACACACAGATTAATTCAATTCCTGTGTGATACTGACAACAAATGAAACTAAAAAATGCAATACTGTTTACAATTGCTCTAAAGAAAATGAAATACTTAGGTATAAAGAAAACATGTACTAGATCTAGGCAGTGAAATGACAAAATGTTGTTTAAAGAAATGAAAAAGTATTTTAATACTTGGAGAGACATACTGTATTCATAGATGAAAAACTCGACATAATAAAATGTCAAGTCTTTCTAAATTGATCTATAGGATTTAGCACAATTCCTGTCAAAATCTCAGCAAAAGTTTTTTGTAGACGTAGACAATTTATTCTAAAATTTAAGGAGAATAACCAAAACAGTTTTGATCCAGAAGAAGACATGGAGAGGAATCACTGTGCCCCGAATTTAGGCTTCCTACATAGTTACAGTAACCAAGACCGTGGTACTGGCCCAGGCACAGACACACAGATCAGTGGAACAGAACAGAGACCCAGAAATAGATGCGCACAAACATGGATTCAATTTATTTCTGATGAAAGAGCAAAAGCAACTCAATGAAGGAGAGGAATGAGTGGAGCAGTTGGACATCCATAGGCAAAAATCAACAAAACAAAACTAGAACCTTAACCTCACACCTTATACAAACTTTAACTCAATATGGATCGTGGAATGAAACACAAGAAAACTATCAAACTTCTAGGGGACTGTCTTTGGGAGTAAAGACTAGACGAAGAGTTCTAGACTTGATAATAAATGTATAATGGCTAAGAGGAAAAGTGCCAAGTTGGACCTTAGCAACATTCAAATGTTTTCTCTGAGAAAGACCCTGTTATGAAAAATAAAAATTATCAAGGGGGGGAAATGTTTGCAAATCACATGTCCAACAGAGGACTCGTATTGAGAATATAGGAAGAGTCTTTTTGGACAACAACTTGGCCCACATATTTTCCAAACCTTTTACCTAAAGGTCTCTCTTTTAGGAACTCTAAGGGATCATCCTTAGTAAGGAAAATAAATATCAAGAGGAAACTTTTCATGGTATTATTTTTAGAAAGAAACATGTTGGATGCAATCTGGTTTTTTTAGCCACGAGTAGAAGGGTTAATGACATCAAGATGTGCGTCTATCCAGCAAAATGCCAGCTGTCATTAAATGGGATGGTTAGCCCCAGCTGTTCTGGCTCAGTGGAGAGAGCATCAGCCTCCTGACTGAAGGGTTCCAGGTCCGATTCTGATCAAAGGATCTACCTCGGTTGCAGGCTCCATCTCTGACCCCAGTTGGGGCACATGCAGGAGGCAACCAATTGATGTGCCTCTCACATCGATGTTTCTCTGTCTCTTTCCCTCCCTTCCACTCTCTCTAAAAATCAGTGGAAAAATATCCTCGGGTTAGGGTTAACAACAACAAGTACAAAGGGTGATGGTTAAAAATACAAAGTAGCCAAAGGAAAAATGCATATAAGTTAATAAACACAAGAAAATCAGGGTCACAGAGTGTATGCATTATATTTATGCAAGAATGGAGGATATGGCCGAGACTGGTTTGGTTCAGTGGATAGAGCGTCCGCCTGCGGACTGAAAGGTCCCAGGTTCGATTCCGGTCAAGGGCATGTATCCTGGTTGCGGGCACATCCCCAGTAGGGGGCGTGCAGGAGGCAGCTGATCGATGTCTCTCTCTCATCGATGTTTCTGACTTTCTACCCCTCTGCCTTCCTCTCTGTATTCGGTTTAATATCTCTGTTATGCCCAAGCATATCTGCTTAAAATAAGTGGACTGTAGGGCCACTTGTCCTGTGCTGAGGAATAGAAACAGGGGGGCTGGTGCCGGGCACCTGGACAATGCCAGCCATGTTGATTCCTCGAACCAAGAGTCTTCTGTGCCAGGTGTCGTGCCCACGTGGGAAAGCCAGGCTGAAGAGCACAGTTCCTGTTTCCGGCGGCTAACCCTGGAAGTAATGATCAACACTAACCCAACCCAGACGCAAATTCACCGAATAAAAGTCAAACACCCAGGAAAGGGAATTACCCAATTCCAGAGCTACCTAGTCTTATCTTCACGGGAAGAATTAGAGAGAAAAGGAATGGACTCCCTCATGTTCCTGGAGGAAAGAAGAGACTTCTCTCTGCCGGCCAAATGCCTTCTGCTTCCCTAGAAAAACAATGGGACCCCAAAGGCACAAGGCAGAAGGCAGGGTGAACATTCATCTGGCTCCACCTCTTGTCCTGCTTGCCCATGTCAAAGAGATCGCATACTGCCCTAACCGGTTTTGCTCAGTGGGTAGAGTTTCAGCCTGTGGACTCAAGGGTCCCAGGTTCGATTCCAGTCAGGGGCACATACCTTGGTTGTGGGCATATCCCCAGTAGGGATTGTACTGGAGACAAGTGATCGATGTCTCTCTCTCATCGATGTTTCTAACTCTCTATCCCTCTCCCTTCCGCTCTGTAAAAAAAATCAATAAATTTTTTTTTTTAAAGAGATATTGCAGACTAATATATATTAAGCTGCACGCGTTCAGTGAGATGCCTTGGATAGTTTAAAAATAATTATAGAGTTAAGTCCAATCCAGTTTTTCTCGGAGTTTATGAAGGATAAATGTGGTTTAGAAACGGCTCCGGCTTCAAGAGGCTCCTACAACTGCCCTTTGATGACTTGAGGGTAAGCGAATCGGAGGCACGTGGAGTTCACTGGCTCTGTGACCCGCGTGAGCTAACAACCAAGCGGAGCAGTGGTGGGCAGACGTGTTCTGGAAAGAGCTCGGTGCAGCTTTTCTTTCAACCGGACCCGGTGGCATTCTTTTCATCTGGATCCTGGTGAGTTGTAGTAAGAACCTGGCACAGTGGTGAGCTTTACTTTTCCCGATTTTAATGTCTCCTTTGAGGAAATCCTTTGTGTAATAGCCAGGGGCTCTATGGATGACCTTTGCATCGCTGATGATTTTTCTATTGAACACATAAAACTAAAACAAAAAAAAATCTTGTGTTCATACTTACCAATGTAAGTGGAGGTAAAGTTGACCATATCTGTTTCCTTTTGGGATATACATGAAGAAGAAAATGATGTTTTATTTATATGAAATCAACAATTGTATTTGAAAGAAGGAGATTCAAGAATGTGGACCTTGCATATTATCCCTAGGCCAACTGTAGAGTTTCAGATCTGAATTTTTCTATACATTAATTTGATGCTTTTCTATTGAAAACACTTGGGAAGTAGGCTGTGGAAGTTTTATTGGCTTGGATGGTGCTTTATTTTTTTTAAATATATTTTATTGATTTTTTTTTTTTACAGAGAGGAAGGGAAAGGGATAGTGAGTTAGAAACATCAATGAGAGAGAGACATCAATCAGCTGCCTCATGCACACCTCCCACTGGGGATATGCCCCGCAACCAAGGTACATGCCCTTGACAGGAATCAAACCTGCGACCTTTCAGTCCGCAGACAGACGCTCTATCCACTGAGCCAAACTGGTTTCAGCTGGGTGGTGCTTTAAAAGGCCCGTATTTCTCTCCGAACTGGATGATTTTTGAAGCATTAGTAAGTCAGTCAGAGGAAGACAAAAACCATATGATTTCATTTATAGGTGGAATCTAATGAACAAAATAAATGAACAACCAGAACAGAAACAGATTCATAGGTACAGAGAACAGGCCGCCGGGTGCCAGAGGAGAGGGACGGGGTGAAAAGAGTGAAGGGGTGGGCAGTTTCATAACAGTCATGGGGTGTAAAGTACAACCTGGGA
>PVJN01034131.1:0-23028 GCA_004026805.1 Lasiurus borealis | reverse complement strand
TTTAAAAAATACATTTCTATTGATTTCAGAGAGTAAGGGAGAGGGAGAGAGAGAGAGAAAAACGTCAACGATGAGAGAAAATCATTGATTGACTGCCTCCTGCCTGCCTCACACTGGGGATTGGGCCCCAAAACCTGAGCATGTGCCCTGACCAGGAATTGAACTGTGACCTTCTGGTTCATAAGTTGATGCTCAACTATTGAGACATGTGGGCTGAGCTCATCCGGGTTTTTAAAAAACTGATTTTTAAAGAGAGAGGAGGAGAGAGAGAGAGAAAATACAAATTTCAGAGCAAAACATTGAAAAGCTACTTTCTGCATATTCCCCATCCCTGGATATTGAGCCTGAAACCCAGGCCTGTGCCCAAGCTGGATTGAACTGTGACCTCTTAGTGCGTGGGACAACACTCAACCAACTGAGCCACATCTGCCAGGGCTCATCAGGATTTTTATAGCAGTTTGAGAAGTTTATTCTAAAATTTATATACAACTGCAAAAGAATCAGGTAGCTTAAAAAACCCTGAAGAAGATAAACTAAGTTAGAGGATATGCACTACCTGATTTTAAAACTTAATCCAAAACTACAGCCTTCAGAAGAGTAGGTGTTGGTTTAAGAATACAACGGAGACACGAAACTTATTTTTGTAAAGGGCTAGATAGTAAATCTTTTGGCCTTTGTGGCCATAGATTCTCTGTAACAGCTACTCAACCCTGCTGTTGTAGCATGAAAGCAGTCACAGACAATATGTAAACAAACAGGCAGGGCTGTGTTCCAATGAAACTTTATTTACAAAAGGCAGTTAGTGGGTTTGGCCCACAGGCTGACTTCTGGAATAGACTTACAGAAGAGATCAGAATGTCCAGGAATACTCCCATGCTTGTAAGCATAGTTTCTGACACAAGGGCTAAATGATTCAATGGGGAATGTCTTTTCAATAATGTACCAGAACAACTGGATAACTGTATGGGGGAAAAAATAAATCTCGACCCCTACCTCACATTCTGCACAAAAATGAATTTGAAATGTCTCATACATCTAAAAGTAATTTTGCTTTTTTACAAAGAGCAAAAATTATAATACTGTTAGAAGAAAACATTGGAGAATACCTTTGTTTCCTTCGGGGTAGGCAAAGGTTTCTTACAATGCATAAAGCACTAATCATAAAAGAAAATTAATAAATTAGATTTCATAAAAACGCAAAACTTCTGCCCACCAAAAGCTACTTTAAAAATGAATAAGCAAATCCCAGACTTGGAAATAAATATGTGCAACACATAAATCTGACAAATAAATTTTATATAAAATATGTAAAGGAATCCAACAAAAATCAATGTAAAGAGATAGACAACCCAATAAAAGTGGGTAGCAGACTTGAACAGGCACTTCAAAAGAAAGATAGACAAATGGTCCAAAGTATAGGAAAAGCTGAAATTTATAAGAAAAATAGCTGAAATTTTTGACCCAAGTCCTTATAAGAAGTCAACCTTCTTTCAAGGGAAAAGTTGTATACTCCAGGGATAGCTGAAATAGGTATATCATGTTGAAAAGAAGGTGACCTTGCTTTCCTAGCTTTATTTTGAGTGTATTATAGTTTGATAGGGTATTTATGGGTGTCAAGGGGTAGACTATGATGGATCTGAAAGTGTCAACTTGGCTAGACTAAATTATGTTTTCCAGAATTCTTTTCCCTTCCATGTATGTTTCCGGTTAGGATAGTCATCAAGAGACAATTTGCAGAAGATCTGGTGGTTGGGAATAAAGCAGCAGCCATTTCTCCTGCAGAACCCTCACATCATCAAATGTGGGCATTGGGAGAGACTGACATGAATGCTGGTCGGTTTTCATGGGTTTTTGCTCTGGCTCCTGGGTTCTAGTTTGCCCTGCATACTTCCAGCTCTAGAATCAGACAGACACTGCCTTCTAGAGACATTTTAACCATTTACATAAGTATGTATATATTATCTGCATACTATATATCACCATGTGCAAAATGTATACACCTGCTTTGAATAAGTATAAAGGCAGTGTTTATTAAAATACATTTCATCTTCAAAACTGAGCTGTCAGCTGGGAAAGTGGGTACACATTTTTTGGGGACACCCTGTTTATATTTTACACTATCCTATATAATAAAAGCCCAGCCACCCTAACTATGTAACGACCAGAACGACTGCTTGACCAGTCGCTGTGAGGTGCATTGACCACCTCCCGGTCCTTCCCTTCCCCCGGCCGGCAGTCTCTGATCGCTGGATGGCAAATGGGGAACCGAGGTGGGTGGCGGTGGCGGGATGGGACTGGGTACTGGTGAGCGGGCGGAATATGGACCTGATCATAGGCTAGGCCTAGGGACCTTCCCCTCTAGTTAATATATAAAGCGCTCTAATAACTACTTCTTCTCTGACTGAACCCTGCCTGGTCGAGAATCACTGTATGGAACCGCTCCCTGAAACCTCCCTGGTTTCCTGCGGAAGGCTTCTGCTACCTCTCTTCACCTCGGAGACATCCTCCAAAGCCCTCTGCAGGGCCAACTTGAGGGTCTGCCGCAGCTGCCTCTGCTGCCTGAAGGAGCCGACAAAAAAGTAAATGATGGGGTTGGCGCTGCTGTTAAGACTAGACAGGATGACCCAAGACCGTATAAGAAAATAGGAAAACGTTTCACCGCATAACGTCCGCGTCCAGAAACACAGGAACCACTTGAAGCCGAAGGGCAGGCCGCAGAGGAGGACGACCAGCACGCTGAGCAGGATGACCACGTAGAGCCTGGTCAGGGGCACCCGGTGGGAGCACAGTCTGCTCAGCAGGGTCAGGCTGGACCCACAGAGCAGCACAAACAACAAAACCAGCCAGGCGACTATGATGAAATCCAACGCCCGACACCACGTTTGGTCACGTTTCCTCACCAGGAAGCCACAGGAGTTCCCTTCCAGGATGCTCAGCAGCAGGGACAGGGCCCAGAGCAGGCCACACAGCAGGGCGGACAGGTGTCTGGGGCGGCGGTAGCGGTACCAGATGGGCCACAGGACGGACACGCAGCGCTCCGTGCTGATGGCGCTGAGAAAGCTCAGGCCTGAGAGGTAGGCAAAGATCGACACAGTGATGAGAAGGTAGGGGAGGAGAATGCACGTGGAGTGGAAGTATATGATGAATGTCTGCAGGCAATATATGATCTGGCAGCAGAGGAAGAGGAAGTCGGCCCCCGCCAGGTTGAGGATGTAGATGGAGAAGGCGTTCCTGCGTATGCGGAACCCCAGGAGCCAGAGCACCGCCACGTTCCCTGCCAGCCCCACCAGGGCCACCGTGAAGACCACCATGGTTGGGGTCAGGGTCGCTCTGTTACATTTAGAAAGAGCCTGCTCACTTCCATTGGTTGGTGTCAGCTCGGTCCCCCAGGCGGTGGCAGTCATATTTGTGCTCTCAAATCCTGCAGTGGTGATCCTAGAAGAAAACAAGAGTTGAGCACCTGGTACAATCAGTGATTCTCAGAGCCATCATGCTCTGTGCTCTTTCTGTCCCCTGTTACGGAGCAGGGAAAGGAGGGTCCAGAGGTTTATGGAAAGCCACAGAGCCTTGGAGTCCTGGACCTGGATTCAAACCCAGTTCTCTCTCTGACTCCAGAGCCTGGGCTTGCTCTACTGCAACCCACACCTGCTACGGACAGGGGGATATTTTGTAGGCCCATCATGCCCTCCCCACCCCAGCTCCCACTCACTGTCCAGAGGTGATGTCATGTCCCCAGAATGTTCTGAAGAAGGAGATCCATGTCTGGGATAGAATCGGAGAGACCAGGAGAGGGCTCTGGACCCAAGTATTTGTTCTGTCCTGAGCCTGAGTTTCCCCCTCAGCTGTATGAAATCAGGAAGAGCAGAGATGACCACAGTCCACCCTCATGACTAAAGGGCCCATCCACCAAGGAGAAAGACCATGCTTTTGGAACATGCAGGGGATGTGATCTTGTGCGAGGTAGGTGTGAGGGTGGCTGGGCTCACGGGGCTCAAAATGGCTCAGTATGTCAGCTCTGTGAAGGTAAAAGTACTTTTATCCCCAGTGCTCCCTGTGTGCAGCCCACAGTGTGTTCTCAATAGGTTTTTATTCAGTGAACAAAATAAAAACAAATGAATGAGAAGGGTAATGGCAGTGGAAGATTTGAGGTTAAAAAACAAAAGGAAACACAATTACAGGCATTAGAACTCACATGTGTATTGGCTGAAGAAAATATCATTTATCTTAATTCTTTTTGTGGAAGGTCTGTGCGTATTTAGAAGGTTTACCTTGTGTGCCCCAAGCACACACCCACTGACACTGATGCGCATTTCTAGTGAAGACTCTACATGGCTTTGCTGAGCACTTGGAATAATTTGGGGCCTCATTTGGGGGTAAGATTTGGGGCTGAGTTGAGTACAGGAGAGGAAGTGAGAGTGAGGTCTGAGGGCCACTGAAAAGAGATATTTGAAGGTTGGGAATATCTATGGAGGACCATTAAGGGGAATGCTGTGATGTGTGCAATGTCAACCGACTCCACTCTTTCTCCCAAGGGATCTTTTGTAGGGTTTGCTTTGCTGAGTGAAGTGTTTCTGTGAGAGGAGTCTATGAGGGGAAATGGGAAAATGCAGGGCTTGGAATGTAGAGAGAGATGCTCAGACAAATGTCAGCTGGGCCAAGAGGCCTAGCTCACCTGGGAGAGTTTATCAGGTATTGTCTCTGTATTCCTCTCAATATCCCTAGTATTAGGCCCATTTTATAGAATATGGAAATGATTCACAAAAAAAAAGATGAGTGTTTTGCTCCTGGTCTCACACAGTGTGGATCTGAACCCAGCAGGGGTCCCTCGGAGCCTATACTTTTGATCAGTACTGCAGACCCACCAGCACTGTAGCGCTGATTACTCCTGGACAGGGGAAAAGCAGAGAAGTAATGTCCAAGTTAAATTCAAGATGGCAGTCAAAATTGCAGATGAAAAAAAAAAAAAAACTAACATAAGCAAACTCCAGAAATACAGAAAGGAAGAGAAGCCAATGAAATAGGGAACAAGAGAGGTGGGTGAAAGCCAATTAAGAACAGACAGTTGAATACAGGAGCCCTTCCCTGACTCAGAAAGGCAGCCATTGTTCCCAAATCCAGAGGATTCACATGGGCAGGAGATCTCCAAGTGGCAAGGGGACGCATCCTCCTCCTGGGTACAGGGAGGAATCAAGTGCAGAATCATCCATCTTCTCTAGAGGGACAAGCTCCCAGAGCCCTGATTGGCCAGAACAGGATGTGGGAGGGAAGCTAGAACCTCTACGATCCCTGCTCAGAAAACTCAACACTCAGTAAGTCTGTTTTCTAGCCTATCCTATGTATCATCCTTATCAAACTGGAAACTTCATTAGGACTCAGTGGAGCCTGTTGTTCACTATTGTATTGCCAGTATTTAGCACGTGTCTTGTAGAGACCTCTATTGTAATGTCCTTGATTAAAACAGGGAGAAGATGAGGCCAAAAACATCAAAGGGATTTTCCTGGGATCTCACTGTGAAGAGGGGACCCACCACCATCCTGAAGCCCACTGTCCCAAGCTTTCCCACTATTCTCTGTTACATCATTCCTTATCTCTGGGGAGTTCCAGAAAAATCTTTATGTGAACTCAGAATGTGAGGGACAAGGAGGGGTGCAGAGACCGCCCCCGGTATTCATTCTCTTCTCCTGTCACATAATGATTCTGAGAGTTCTAAGGCCAGAGAAAGGACCCTATTTCCCAACTCCCTTGATACTGATGACATCATGTGACTAGGCGCTGGCCAATGGGAGGCAAGTAGAAGCAAAGTCTCAATCCCTGGGTCAAGCCTTTAATAGCAGGACCATAACTTCCCCTCCCTTTCTTTTTTTCTTTTTCTTTTTTTAAAATATATTTTATTGATTTTTTTTTACAGAGAGAAAGGGAGAGAGATACAAAGTCAAAAACATCGATGAGAGAGAGACATCGATCAGCCGCCTCCTGCACGCCCCACAGTGGAGATGTGCCCACAAGCAAGGTACATGCCCCCAACCGGAATCGAACCTGGGACCTTTTAGTCCGCAAGCCGATGCTCTATCCATTGAGCTAAACCGGTCTCGGCCCCTCCCTTTCTTTTTTTGTCTGGGGGCTGAATGCTGATGTGTCTGGGAGCCATGTAGGACCACAAGGATGAGGACTCCTGTTTAGGGTTAGGGAGAAGCAAGTTCGAAGGATTTCTTGTGTCTGAATGCCTTGGAGCCTCCAGTTTAGGTTGAATATGCTTTCTCTCTTGTTTAAATCTTTATTACTCTAACCCAGTGGTTGTCAAACTCATTAGCCAAATATCAACAGTACAACCATTGAAATTTCTTTTGAGAGCCAAATTTTTTAAACTTAAACTTCTTCTAATACCACTTCTTCAAAATAGACTTGCTCAGGCTGTGGTATTTTGTGGAAGAGCTACACTCAATGGGCCAAAGAGCTGTTCTAACCCATCTATACTAATAAAAGGGTAGTATGTTAATTAGATTGGGAAACATTCTAGGAGATCTTCTGGATGTCCTTCTGGACAAAGCAATGGTGATGGGCCAAAGCAGAGGTGGTTAGGGGCAATCAGGCTGGCAGAGGGGCAGTTGGGTGTTTTCAGGCTGGTAGGGGGACAATTGGGGGTGAGCAGGCTGGCAAGGGGGACAGTTGGGGGTGAGCAGGCTGGCAGGAAAGGGAGCTGGGGGTGAGCAGGCTGGCAGGAGGCAGTTGGGAGCAAGTAGGTCAGTAGGGGGGGATGTTGGCTATCAGGCTGGCAGGGGGAACAGTTGGGGGTGAGCAGGTGGACAGGCAGGTGAGCGGTTAGGAGCCAGCAGTCCCAGGTTGTGAGAGGGATGTTGACTTTGGTTTAGGCTCGATCATGTAGGCTGAGGGACACCCCTTCCCCTTGCATGAATTTCATGCACTGGACCACTAGTCCTATATATTAAGAGGCTAATATGCAAATTGTCCCCTCAAGCTGGAGTTTGGGAGTTCAACCATGAGTTCCACCAGGGGGCAGGGCTGGCAGGCCAACTGCCCATAGCCCCTTCCCCCAGTTGGTCCAGGATTGCCCTGATTTGGGCTGACCAGATGGACCCCACCAGTGCACAAATTCATGCACCAGATCTCTATTAAAGAGCATGTTTTCTTTTTAAAATTACATTTCAATGGCAAGGCACTTTTTATGAATTGGGTGATTGCTTCAAAAAGTGAAGCTAGAGAAAGAAGGTGCAAATGGAAGGAAAAATTAACTGATGAAGGTGAGAGAATTATTTGTTGACATCGAGATAAAGAAAATCCCAGGAAGTAGAGAACTGAGTCAAGTTGACATGAGAAATAGTATGCATTTGCGCTGAGGACCTCCTTTTCATCCTTCTCTACCCTATTTGGCCGCCCAAAAGGGTGGCCTCTATGTACTGATAGGGGGCTTATAATCTGATAGAGCACCTGAATTAATCTGAGAAATAATCATATTATTTTAAATCTTATAACACATATACTTATGTGAATAGGGGGCTAATATCCTATCTAATAAAAGAGTAATGTGCAAATTGACCATTACTCCAACACACAAAATGGCTGCCCCCATGTGGTCAAAGATGGCTGCCCCCATGTGGACACAAGATGGCCACCACTAGATGGCCGTCAGGGAAGGGCAGTTGTGGGTGATTAGGCCAGCAAGGGAGGCCTGTTGGGAGAGACCAGGCCTGCAAGTGAGGACAGTTTGGGGGACCAGGCTTGCAGGGGAGGGCAGTTGGGGGGACCAGGCCTGTGAGGGAGGACAGTTGGGGGGCTAGGCCTGCAGGGGAGGGTAGTTGGGGTGAGCAGGCTGGCAGAGGAGGGCAGTTAGGGAACCAGCCCTGCAAGGAGTGCAGTTAGGGGCGACCAGGCCTATAAGGGAAGACAGTTGGGGGCGACCAGGCCTGCAGGGCCTAAATGGGCAGTCGGACATGCCTTGAGGGGTCTCCTATTGGAGAGAGTGCAGGCTGGGCTGAGGGACATCTCCCACCCATGCACGAATTTTATGCATCAAACCTCTAGTATGTGAATAGGGGGTTAAGTTCAAGGCCTGTGCAAAGCAATTGAATAAGTGACTCAGCTATGAATCCAGCAAGCAGAGCTGATAAGCATGGTCAAACTGATGCCAGAGACACCAGGAGTTAAAAGATCATCTCATCATCTCATCTCCTGATAACTAAAGGACAATAGCTGATGTCTGCAGACCTCCAGGGCTGTACATAGCTGCATTACATTCCCAGCCTCACCCTAGTCCTTTCCCCTTTAGAATCCTGAGCCCTGCACCTCGCTGTAAGACAGGATTTGAATGCTTGTAAGTGCCCTGTCTTCTTGGTTGGCTAGCCTTCTCAATATACACCTTATATGATTTAACCCTGCTTTCGTTGTTGGACACAGCAACAGGCAGCCTGAGCCCACCCAGAGGTTTTCCTGGTAGCAGTATCTCATGAGTGAGACCCTGTCCTTCCGATTTCTGGTTAAATTGAGCTACCAGGAGACTGGAGGGTGGGGGAAAAGATTCGGCCTTTTCATCTCCTGGCTCTCTTCCTGCTGAGCAGTGTGTTGGCATGGGCCTGCTTCTCCACCTGGCTGGTGTCCTCCCTATTGCTGCTGCTATGGTTACGGCTCTGCTCTATCTGTGTACTTGCTCTTTCCTGGGTCCCTTTAAGCCTCAGGATGGAAACAGTGCTTCTCTAATGCTTACCTTATGGCGCTTCACTGCATTGTCACTTTCCGTTAAACCCACTAAAATAGTTCCCTCATGAAACACTCCCCGTTTACCCCAGTTTGGGCAGTTTATTCCGGGTACTCTGCCATATCCACAAGAGAAGAGGGAAAAAAATGAAAAAATGAAATCTGGGTTAATAACAGTTCTGACTTGGGAAGCAATGCTCACGTTTTACTTTGCTCCCTAAATTAATATTTGAGGCAACATTCTCTCCATGACAACAAATTTGAATGGTTGGAATGAAGGGAAGTCTAGGGGGAGATAGATCAAAGAGAGAAAGGTCTGGTTGACCCCATTTGCATCTCCAACAGTCAGAGCCTGGTACACCCAACGATTCTAGAGGAGAGCTTCATGTTTCCTGTGTTTCCCTTAAGGAGGCACCAGGACCTTCCTGCATGTAGTGCCCAGGAATCATGGGGATGGGAACTTAGAGCAAAAACCATAACTGGCTTTGGACATAAGTCAGTTCTGGGTATATAGTCTTACCTTTCTTCCATTCTTCTGGCCTGAGGTGGAGAGCAGACCTGTGATGAAGGGAAGAGTCTTTCTGGGATTGAGTGATGCCAGAGACACGTCTCTGCCCTCTAAATCGGGAGATGTGTGGAGGAGCCGGACTGAAAGCTGGTGACTAAGCAAAGTTTATCAAGATATTGGACAGACCTTGCAATTTCCTGTGCAAGCACTGTGGGCAAGTCAGAGACCAGAGCTGTTTGAGACCCAATCCCTTACTGAGATGTTTCTCATCATTTGCCCCACGTCCACTCACATGTCAGCCCACTCCCGTCCTACTCCTTCCGGTCATGCTCCTGGTAATCACTGTTGTGGAACCTATAGCTGAAGACTGAGTCTGGGGAGCAGTGTCAAACAATGTGAGTTTGCATTGTGAGGCCTTAAAACTAAAGAATAAAAGTTCACCATGGCCAATACCCACTTTTCTTTCTTTTCTTTTTTAATATATTTTTTTAATTGATTTTTTACAGAGAGGAAGGGAAAGAGATAGAAAGTCAGAAACATCGATGAGAGAGAGACATGGATCAGCCGCCTCCTGCACGCCCCACAGTGGAAATGTGCCCGCAACCAGGATACATGCCCCCAACCGGAATCGAACCTGGGACCTTTCAGTCCTCAAGCTGACGCTCTATCCACTGAACCAAACCAGTCTCGGCAACACTCACTTTTCTTGCTTGTTTGTCTTAATAATCATAGCAATACGCATTCTTGTGTATAATTTCCCTCCAAATAGTAGAGAAGTAGCTATAAGGTGACAGTGTCTCTGAATCCTATTCTTCAAAATTCAACCTATTCTTACTTCCTTTATTCTGAACCATAAACTTAAAGTTATCTTTTAAATTGATCAACATTAAGCAGTGGGTCAATTGGTATCCCTTTTAAACATAAGGAGGTCAGCACACATAACATTCTTCTCCCCTCTTTCACTTCATCTAATTTTAAAATTTATTTTCATTTGGTGTAAATATTAAAAATTTAACTCTTATCTATTATGTTTTCCTTTCATGTACTTCCTGCTACAGTCAAATTAAGTTACTTGTGTACTCCTTTAAAATCTTCATCTGAAGATATGCTTATTGATTTTTTAGAGAGATGAAAGGAGATAGAGAAACATCGATGTGAGAAACATCAACTGGTTGCCTCTTGGACACACCCCTCTCAGATCAAACCCTCAACCTAGGTATGTGCCCTGATCTGGAATCGAACCCAAGACCTTTTGGTTTATGGGACAATGCTCCAACTAACTGAGCCACCTGGCCAGAGGGAGTTACTTATTATTTTTAAAATGTCATTTGGATTAGAAACTATTTCAAATATTCAGAAAAGTTCTTCAATGGACTCATTCAATTAATCTATAATAATAAAAGCTTAATATGCTAATTAGACTGGACATCCTTTTGAACAACCTTCTGGATGAAACCGGGGCTTCGAGGGAAGCCTGGGTCCAGGTGCAGGAGGGAAGCTGGTGCCTACTCTTGCACAAATTTCATGCATTGGGCCTCTAGTATTTAATGAGGATCTTATTATAGACTGAATTGTGTCCCCCCAAATTTATATTTTAATGCAAAGTCCTATTTCCCAGCTATTTGGCTATTTGGAGAGAGATCTTTAGAGAGGGAATTAAGTTAAAATGAAGTAACTACAGTGGGCACTTATCTAACATGACTGGCATCCTTATAGGAAGGGGAGATCAGGACACAGATACATCTAAGGACACAAGAGAAGATGCCACTTATAAGCCAAGAAGAGGGGCCTCAGAACCTGACAACCCTCCCAATACATTGATCTCAGAATTTTCGCCTTCTGAATTGTGAGGAAATAAATTTCTGTTGTTTGAGCCACCCAGTCCGTGGTGCTTTTGTGTGGCAGCCATAGCAAACTAACAGAGACCTACTGTGTTCCAGGCTTATTTCAGGCAATGGAATGTCAGTGTTAACAACAAGTATAAACTAGAGCTTATCCTCAAAGGTCTGACCAAGCTACAGACTGAAAAGAGAGGAAGTCTGAGGGATCTTTGTTTATTAGAAGTTGAGGAGGAGTTGGATCCAGAAAACCATATATAGGGAAACTGATCAATGAAATAAAAGTCTTAGAATTAGACCCAAATGCATATGGGAATTTATTATATGACCAAAAAAATGTATAGTAAAGTAGTGGGTATAATATGAACTACTTGGTGAATGGAATTGGGATCACTGATAGCCATCTAAAGTAAAATAAAGTTGGTCCTAACAGTTTTTACTCAGTGGATAGAGCATCGGCTTGTGGACTCAAGGGTCCCACGTTTGATTCCAGGCAAGGGCATGTATCTTAGTTGCAGGCATATACCCAGTGGGAGTGTGTAGGAGGCAGCTGATCAATGTTTCTTTCTCATTAATATTTCTAACTCTCTATCCCTCTCCCTTCCTCCCTGTAAAAAGTCAATAAAATATATTTAAAATAAAATAAAATAAAATAAAATAAAATAAAATAAAATAAAAGTTGGCTAGGCTGGCGTGGCACAGTGCTTGAGTATCGACCTATGAACCAGGAGGTCATGGTTTGATTCCCAGTCTGGGCACATGCCCGGGTTGTGGGCTTGATTCCCAGTGTGTGGCATGCAGAAGGCAGCCAATCAATGATTCTCTCTCATTACTGATATTTTTATCTCTCTCCTTTTCTTCCTTCATCTCTGGAATCAATTAAAATATATTAAAAAATAAATAAAGTTGAAAACATACTTTGCATATGATATTAAGATAAATCTATATATAATTCAAATACTTAAAACTAAGTAATGAAACTATATTAGTACCTGGAGAAACCATAGGAAAGTTTTTTCTCTCTTCTCAATCTTGGGAAAAGACTTTCAAGTGTAGCACAAAATTCAGAAGTCATTAAAGAAAATAGTAAGGATGAGAACATGCAGAATTTTTTTGGTATGGCATGAACCATCACAATCAAAAGATGAAAAAATGAGTTGGGAAAATATTGGTAACTCATACAAAAGAAAAATTACTAATTCCCCTACTTGTAAAATTTCCTGTAAAATGATAATTCAAAATTTAACAAGCCAATAAGAAAATGATTATAGGTCATACATTCAAAATTTTTCAAAATAAAAATGGCTCTTAAACATATGGAGAGAAACCAAAGTAATAATTACAGAGATGAAAATTAAAATTACATAGAGTTGTATTTTATGCACTGAAATATAAAAGACCAAAAGTTTTGGCAGTGTCCTCTGTAGGAGATGGTGTTGTACAATTCACTTTCACACATTTCTGGTGGGAATGAAGATTGACAGAGGACCAAAGAAGCACTATTTGCAACATGCATAAACATATACCAAGTGTCATACATTTTTCCCCTGTAATTCCTCATCTAGGAATTTGTCTTAGAGATATATCTATGCATATGCAAGAGATATATGTATAACATTAATAAATGTAGGATAATTTGCAAAAAATATTTGAAACAGCCAATTGGCCATCAATACTGCATAAATGATAGTCCAGGGGAATACTGTGCAGTTATATACAAAGAGCAATAAACCTGATGTGGAAGGATCTCCAGGCTATATTAAGTTAAAAAAATAAGAGTACAGAACAATGTATATTTGTATGAGGAGGGAATAAAGATACATTCATATGTATTACATATTCCTTTACAAACATATCTATATATGCTTGTTTAGCATTAAATAATTCTGAAAAGAATTTGAGAAACAACTAATAATTATATTAATCTTTGAGGAGAAGACATAGATGCCTAAAGGCCTAGAAAGGGAATGACAATTTTCAATGTGAGCATCAAAAATATTTTAAAATCTGTGAATGTATTTCATTTCCAAAAATAAAATTTTAAAGCAAGGAAAATGAATTTAATGACATAACCAAGATAGGAAGTGAGAAAAAGGAGGACCTATGTAATACCTTTAACAATAAAGATTAAAAAAAAAATAAAGGGAAAAAATAGGAATTACATTTAAAAAAAGAAATAAAAAATGAGAGAGAAAGAGGAAGGGAGGGAGAAAGAAAGGGGGAAGAGTAAGAAAGATACAGAAATAGAGATAGAAAGATAGAGAGGGGGAAATTATGGGGGAGGAGTAGGAGAGAGATACAGAGATAGAGATAGAAATAGAGAGCGGGGGAGGGGTGGGGAGAAGTAAGGAGGGGAGAAAAGAGAGAGAGAGAGAGAGAGAGAGAGAGAAGTCAGAGAAGAGAGAAGAGGGGGAAGGTGGAACCAGAGCTAGCAGGTGAGGAAATAAAGATAACCAAGAATGGAAAACTCATTTAAGGAAATTTGCTGTGAAGGAAAGGAGAAAAATCAAGCTGTGGGTGGAGCGGAATGTATTTTAAGCCAGGAGATACAATAACATGTGTATAGTGTTGGGATGATCCAATAGAGAAGGGAGAGGTAATAATTGTGTAAGTGTGTGTGTGGAGGAGAGGGTTGGGAACCTGCATGCAGGTGGAAAGGATGGTTTAGGGTTGGAGCATGCAGAGCTTTTCCCTGACCTGAGAGGAAAGGCAGGGAAGTGAGCTCAGAAGCAGTTTGGCTGGTAGATTTGGTGAGGACATTCTCAGGAAGGCAGTATCTGAGAGTGATAAAAGAGTGTGTGTGTGGGGAGGGGCGGGGGGGGGCATTCAGAAGAGGGATGAAGTGAAGTGTTTCCCTTGGAGATTGAGAAGGTAGTTATGGAAAAGGTACCTGATCACTCAGTAGAGCTAAGTGAATACTTGTGGTTTATGGACATAAATTGAAAGTGAAACCATTAGTTGTGTGTTTTCTATAGCTACACTCAGCTCCCTAGAAACAGGCATGGAGTTAATGGAGAGTTGGATTCAACCAGGGCAAAAGACTTGAACAGACACTTCACCAAAGGAAATATATGAAAGGCAAATAAATACATGAAATATGTTTTGCATCCCTAACCATTAAAGAAATACAAAATTAAAACCAATGATGAGATACTATTACACACTTCTTAGAATGGCAAAAATTAAGAAATACCTGATTTTTCAAACATTGACTAGGCTTTAGGAAAACTGGATCTCTCATACATTGCTGCTTGGAAAGTAAAATGGTATGGCCATGCTGGAAAACTATGCATTTTCTTAAAATTTTGTAGATACACATACAACACAGCAATTATTCCTGGCATTTATTTTAGAGAATGGTAAACTTATGTTCACATGAAAACCTCTATACAGATGTTCAGAGCAATTTTACTTATAATAATCAAATTGGAAACAAAGGAAATGTCCTTCCGCTTGTGAATAGTGAAACAAAATGTAAGGCATCTGTTCTATAGAATATGACACAGTAATTTAAAAAATGAACAATAAACTATTGATTCATGCAACAACTTGGATGGATCTTGAGGTCATTGTGTTGAATGAAAAAAGTTAAACTCAAAGGCTGAATACTGTATGATTCCATTTATACAACATGTTTGAATGACAAAATTATAGAGATGAAGAAGAGATCAGTGGTTGCCAAGAGTTTGAAAGGGCACAGGTTGGGTGTGTCTACAAAGGGTTGCCAGAGAGGACTCTTTTGTGACAAAGAAACAGTTCCATATCTTGAATGTGGCTGTGATTACATGAATCTATACATATGATAAAATGTCCTAGAATTATACACATTAAAAATGTGTGCATGTGAAACTGGGTGAGATCTGAGTAAGATGTGTGGTGTAAATAATTGTATCCTACCCAGGTCAATTTCTTGGTTTTGAAAATGTTCTGTATTTGTGTAAGATGTCACCATTGGCAGAAGTTGGGTGACAGGCAGATAGGAACTCTCTGCAATAATTTTGCAACTTGTTGTTGGTCTATAATTAATCAGATTGAAAAGTTTGTTGAATTTACTATCTACATGGATATTGCAGTTACCAAGAATGAGAACAAGGTTTATACTGGAAAGAAGATTGTAAACTAGGCATGTAGGCCATGAGATAATATAATAAGCATTCACACAACCACCATTAAATATAACTATATATTAAAAATTTATCATATTTGCTTCCAATATCTCTTTAAAAATGAATAAATAAAATTTTGCAGATAACTAAGGGCCTAACTTTCACTCACTGATCTCTTCAGAGCATCTGAAGTTGATATGCATTATTCTTTCATATGTATAACAGGATGTTAAAACAGCTCAGATCTAAATATCAAGATACTATAGATACTACATTTCAAAAGAGGTAAGAGATATCATGCAGAATTTAAATACGAGATTTCTGATAACTCTTATGCCATCATCCATATCAAAGCTGTGAACAATTAGAATTGAAGTTTTGTCTGAGGCATAATACCTTGAGTTTAATTTAAAGATGAGCCATCTCTCCTGCTCCAATGTGGCCTTTTGCAGGCAAAAAGACTGTAGCCCAGAAGAGGATGCATTCTTTTGTTTCTCTCTTCCCACTTCCCCCAACCCTTGTCCTTGTTCCACCAGCGTGTTGTTTCTAGATGTGGTTTCAGACCCTGTAGGGTTGGACATATCACAGAGTCAGTGTCAGGAGAGCAGGACTTTCCTCTTTGGTTTGTCCTGTTTGGGTGACTTTGCTGGCCATGCCTGGACTTGACAGTATTGTAGAGTTGATTCTAACTCATTTTGCAAAACTTATGCCAACCTCTGACACTATAAAGCCACAAGAGACATGGCTCATTACTCACTGCACTTTAGCCAATGATCCATTAAAAATTTTTTATTTATTTATTTCATTGGAAAGGATAGGGAGAGAAAAAGAGAGGAAGAGAGAAACAGAAACAACAGTGATGAGAGAGAATCATTGATTGGTTGCCTCCTACATACCCTCCACTGAGGACTGAGACTCCAACGTGAGCGTGTGCCCTGACCAAAAATTGAACTGTGTCCTCCTGGTTCATAGGCTAACACTCAATCACTGAGCTACACCAGCCAGACTGATTGTTCTTAAGAGGGATTTAGCAACTATGACCATATATTTGGGATGTCAAAGGCAATGAAACTTGTTTGCATACTGGTCACCATTTTCTAAACAACCTTTGTACTTTTATTAACAATAACACAATAAATTGCCTCTTTTCCCATTTCTATTTGTCCAGTTCCTATTTATCTTTCTTTGCCTGTCTTAAAAGGTTGGTGTGGCTGGCTTAGGTGACATAGGGTACTTACTAGGTAAATTATAGTTATCAGTTCAAAGGCAAGCATTTCAAGAAGCCTTTTCTGATCCCCGTGCAAAGAAAAGCATTCAATAAAGAAATTCAGAGGAGGATTACATGAGAAATTTATTGTTAATGTCAGGGATGGTGGTGAGGCAAAACTTTCAGACTAATGAGAAAAACTAGAGCAGCCAGATTAAAAACAACCCATTTGAAGAGATCGGAGGATCACTGAAGCATTCTGGGGCTGAGTCTGAGAGAAGACTAGATACTTTCCAAGCCTGGCAGGGCAGCAGTGAGTCTCAAAGTTACTTCTGACTGATCAGAACAGAGGCTCTCATCACCGCCCCAGACTGCTTCCCGACATGTCCAGGGTTTCCCCAGGAAGGCTTTCTCCAGGTTCATCCACCTCAGGAGTGTCCCGTGAGTCTCAGAGTGTCTCGCTGCTTTCCACCATTATTGCCTGAAGAAGCCAGCAAAGAAGTAAATGATGGGGTTGGCACAGCTGAGGATACAGGACAAGAGTATTGCAATCTGGTAAAGAAGGAAGACGGTCTTAGAAGCACTTGGAAACCACAATAAGAGGAACCAGATGATGCCGTAGGGCATGCCACAGAGGAGGAAGACTGGCATTGTGAGCATGATGGTCACGTAGAGCCTGGGAGACACACAGCAGTCTGGACTTCAGGGCCAGGCTGGGCTCAGAGAGAAGCACAAATAACAAAATCAGCCACACCAGAGTGATGAAGTCCAATACTGGGCACCAAAGGCCACGCATATTGCTAATCAGGAAGCCACAGTAGTTCCCTTCCATGCTCAACAGCAGGGACAGGGCCCAGAGCAGAGCACACAGGATGGCAGACAGGTGTCTGGGGAGGTGGCAGCGGTACCAGATGAGCCACAGGACAGATGCAGCCTTCTGTGCTGACGGCACTGAGAAAGCTCAGGACTGAGATGTAGGCAAAGACTGACATAGCGAAGACAAATCGGCTCATTACCCTGCTGTCAAAACCCAAGTCAAAAAGTGAACCGAGGGTACCTGTAAATCAGCAGCAGAGGAAGAGGAAGCTGGCCCCTGCCAGGTTGAGGATGTAGACAGAGAAGGTGTTCCTGCGTATGTGGAAGCCCAGGAGCCAGAGCACCACCGCGTTCCCTGCCAGCCCCACAAGGGTCACAACGGCTGTCGGTAACCGCAGGATTATGATCTTTGTATCAAATTGATGGAAGGCTTGATCACTTCCTTGGTTGGTCCGAGACTGGTCTCCCAGGCTGTAACTGTCATAGCCATGCTCAGAAACGCTTCAGTTGTGGGCCTGGAAATAAAACAAGACTTGAGCACCTGCTTTATGACTACTGACCCTCATGGCCACCACCCTGTCTGTGATGAATGGAGATGAAGATTCTTCCGGAACCACACAGTCTTGGAGTCCAGGAGCCTGGATTTGAACCCAGTTCTCTCTGAAACGTAGAGCCTGGGCTCTTTCTACTGCCACACAGACCCTCTATGTCCAACCTCTGCACTCTCCATCCAGCCCATGACATGTGTCCTGGAGGCAGGAGGAGAAGAGTGTGCACAGGTCCTGCGGAGGACAACAGGATTTTGGGGTCCCCAGTACTTGTGCTCTGGGAGAGTAGCTCTGTTTGACAGCAGGCTGTCAGAAGCCCCAGGGCAATCTCAGTGACAGAGAGTGGGTTTACTCACCAGGGAGAAAAGAGGCTATGACTTAGGCTCATGAAGGGAATGAGACCCCTTGTTAGGACAGAGTGAGGAAATACAAAGCTCTTATATTAGAAATGTGCCAGTGTGTCATCTATATGAGGAGAGACAGCGATTACTCTTCCCGTTGTTGTATCCCTGGGCCCCAAGCCTGTGTGGGAACAAAATGGGGCTGTCAAAATAATTTTAATCCACAAATGAATGAGGAAATGAATGAGGAGCCAAAGGGAGGAAGAAAAGTTGGATTTAATATATCATAATTTTTTAAATGAAGAATTTTAAAAGTAAAACAGAAGTCAGCACTTTTAACTTCACCACCAAAACAAAAACAAACAAACAAACAAAACCCCCCACATATGTAGTGAAAAGAAAATCCCATTTCAAATTATTCATTCTATGAAAAGCTCTTGTGTGTTCAAAAAATATTTTTATGTCTGCAGACAACTTCTATCCAGGTGGGAGAGGATTCAGGACTGAATGAAATTTCTCTGCATTTTAGAGAAGGAAGAAATGAGAGACAGAGGTGGCCAAGGGTGTGAATGGAGGTAGTTGAGACAGAAATACTGAAAGGGCTTTATTTTTACTTTTATTTTTATTTTTTAGTCATAATGACGACCACTGCTACAGCCACAGCCTTCCCCGTGCTCTGGAAACTTATCTTTCCCTTGACACTTCAGGATGCACGATGACAATAGCTCCCTATTATGACTAATCTTTAGGTGTCTCACCTTGCTCACCCTTTCTACACAGTCTTTTTATTAAACTCTCCTCAATTGACCTATTTGTTCGTGCCCTGTGGTTTTTGCTGGGACAGGAAAGATACCTACATATAACAAACAAACTCATAGAACAGCAAGGTAATGTGTGAAACCTCAGGTCATTAACAACAATTCATGTTTGAAAACAATGTCTGCGAAGCAGAAAGGACCTGTGTCCCTCACAGCCTAAGCTACCGGCATCCAAAGCTTCCCTGAGGGAACTTCATGTCTCTGGACTCTCCTTCATGGGTGCCCATGGCTCCTTCCACACTTCAACCCAAGATGCACTCATGACCTTGTGGACTAAGAGGGAGAAAACAAAACTGCCATTGAAAGACGATAGTTCTGATCCTACTCTTACTGAGCACCATCTTCTAGTTGAAGGTGGTGAGTAGAAAAAGAGGAGTTTTCCACGGAGTGCTGAACCCCAGAGAATGCTCTCCTACCCCTGGAAAGGAGGTGTTTGCAGGAGCAGGAGTGGCATCTGATGCCCAAGAGAGGCTTATCAAGATGTTGGGCAGCCCCTGTGACTTCCTGTCTGAGGGGCACTGGCAAATGAGATTCTGGAGATGTGAGACAAGGGCCTCACGAGATGCTTCTCATTTGCCCTGAGTCCAATGACTTATCTCTTCCTCTCCCCATCTTACCCCATCTGGCCCTTCTCCAGTGAGGAATGTTTGAACTGGAGCCTGCCACTGCCCACTGTGGGCGTGTGCAGGAAGCCCACCCTACAAGCTACATGAGCTTCCATAGCTAAAGAAGAGTTTGTTGGCATTCAGGGCTTTCATGGCCGAGCTCATCTGATCTGCTCCCATTTACTCCCAGGAGGAACGTATACACATTAGTTTATTTCAGAGGACACAAGAGTATATAAAATAAAAATGTAAAGTATCTCCTAATCTCAATTACCAATAGCAAACAATGTTTACAGTTCCCATTTTAACTCTTACAAGTTATTTTATAGCTTTGTGTATGGAAACCTCCTTTCTAGTTGTGAACTATCGATATCAACAACTGTGAACTATATTGTGTTCCCTTTTGACAGATAGAGAATGCAGCGTACCACCGGCATGACTTATCACCTCTCTCTCTCTCCCTAATACATTTGTTAGCCTACCTTATTTTCACATGATGTGAGGACAACCAGTGTTTTCAGCTTTAGCTCCAAGACTTGCCTTCATGTGCCCATGCTTCAGCCAAATTGAATTACGTGGCATTTCCTTAAAAAGTTAACTATGAAGCATTTGAAACAATGAGAGAAACTTGTTCACTCATTTCTGTGTTTACCCAACTCTACAATACTGTGTGCCTTTACTGTGCCAGGCAGTGATCCAGGCAGAGAAGATGCTGTGGACAAATGCTGCCAGAGGACCTTTCGCAGGCCCAACTTCCTGGACTGTGCTTATCTAAGGATATCATTTTCCATACACTCAGAGATCCCAACAAGATTAGAGGTAGGGCAACTCATTTATTCAAGCTTTTACCCTGTAGAATGCCCCAAACACAGCACTAAGTGTGAATCTAAAGGGCCCATAGTTTGAAAGAAACATAGGAAACCTTTCTTTCCTACCCCTTCAGATAGAACAATCTTATATAATAAAGAGGTAATATGCAAATTGACCAAACAATTTGCAACACACAATGTGGTCAAAGATGGCAGGGCCAATGTGGACACAAGATGGCCACGACAAGATGGCTAGCAGGGAAGGTAGTTGTGGGCAACCAGGCCTGCTGGAGGGGGGGAGGCGGCAGATGTGAGGGACCCTGGCCTGCAGAGGAGGGCAGTTGGGGTGGGGGGAACCAGGCTTTTAGGGGAGGGCAGTTGGGGGTGACTAGGCCTGCAGGGGAGAGCCATTGTGGATGACCAGGCTGGCAGGGGAGGGCAGTTAGGGCAACCAGACCTTCAGGGGAGAATAGTTAGGGACAACCAGGTCAGCAGGGGAGGGTAGTTAGAGGGGTGACCAGGTTGGCAGGGAAGGGAAGTTAGGGGTGACTGGGCCAGCAGGGGAGGGCAGTTAGGGGCAATCAGGCCAGCAGGGGAGCAGTTAGGCATTGATCAAGCTGGCAGAGGAGTGGTTAGGGGGTGATCAGGCTGGCAGGCAGAAGTGGTTAGGGAAAATCAGGCAGACAAGCTGGTGAGTGTTAGGCAGCCAGCAGTCTTAGACTGTGAAAGGGATGTCCTACTGCTTGTTTATGGATCGGGCCTAAAGGGCAGTAGGACTTGCCCCAGGGATCCCAGATTGGAGAGGGTGCAGGCTGGGCTGAGGGACACACACACACACACACACACACACACACAACACACACACAGACACACAAACTTTATATATATATATTATTGATTTTTTACAGAGAGGAAGGGAGAGGAACAGAGAGTTAGAAACATCGACGAGAGAGACATCAACTAGCTGCCTCCTGCACGCCCCCTACCGGGGATGTGCCTGCAACCAAGGTACATGTCTTGACCGGAATCGAACCTAGGACCCTTCAGTCCGCAGGTCGATGCTCTATCCACTGAGCCAAACCAGTTTCGGCCACACAAACTTCTTGTTTTTGATTGACTTTCTATGGTTTTGGACTGGGATTCTTTTTTTTTTTAAACTTATTAAATATTACCTCAGAAGTCAATAATATATTAGAGGCTTCACATATATTAAGCACTGATGTTTATGAAATATTTAGTCATATTTGGCACCTGGCTGAGACCTTTGCATTTGTTTTCTAATTTCTAATTTCTACTATGATGCTATTTGCAGGTGATTTCACAGCGTTTTACAATGAATTACTGAGGCTTAAAGAGAGCTGCAGAATCAGGACTTCAGACCTGGATTTGTCTGACTCGGACAGGGATTCTTTCTGTTGCAATGAAGATTGTAAAGAAAAAGCATTCAATAATGAAATTCAGATCACATGATATATTTATTGGTAATGTCAGGAACGATGGAGAGGTATAATGTTCAGAATAATGCTTTCTCTGAGAAAAACTTGAATAGCCATGTTAAAAACAACCTATTTGAAGAGATTGGGGAATCACTGAAGCATTTTGGGGCTGAGTCTGAGCGAAGACTAGATACTTTCCAAGCCTGGCAGGGCAGCAGTGAGTCTCAAAGTTACTTCAGACTGATGAGGACAGAGGCTCTCATCACTGCCCCAGACTGCTTCCCGACATGTCCAGGGTTTCCCCAGGAAGGGTTTCTCCAGGTTCATCCACCTCAGGAGTGTCCTGCAGAGCCCTCTGGAGAACCAGCCTCAGAGTGTGTCTCTGCTTCCACCATCGCTGCCTGAAGGAGCCAACATAGAAATAAATGATGGGGTTGGCACAGCTATTGATAGAGGACAGAAGTACTACCATCATGGAAAGATGAAAGATTGCATGAAATCCATTTGGAAACCAGACTATGAGGAACCAGTGGATGCCGAAGGGCAGGCCGCAGAGGAGGAAGACCAGTACTGTGATCATGACGGTCATGTAGAGTCTGGTGGGCGGCACCCGGTGGGAGCCACACAGCACTCTGGACATCAGGGCCACGCTGGATCCAGTGAGAAGCACAAATAACAAAATCAGCCACGCCACAGTGATGAAATCCAACACTGGACACCAAATATGATACACATTCCAACCCAGGAAGCCACAGTAGTTCCCTTCCAGGATGCTCAGCAGCAGGGACAGGGCCCAGACCAGGGCACACAGGATGGCGGACAGGTGTCTGGGGCGGCGGCAGCGGTACCAGATGGGCCACAGGACAGACATGCAGCGCTCGGTGCTAATGGCGCTGAGAAAGCTCAGGCCTGAGATGTAGGCAAGGACTGACACGGGCAAGAGAAATCTGTGAATTACTCTAAGGACAAAAGTTAAGTTGAGAAGTAAAAGTAGACTGTGAATAAATCGGCAGCAGAGGAAGAGGAAGTCGGCCCCTGCCAGGTTGAGGATGTAGACAGAGAAGGTGTTCTTCCGTATGCGGAAGCTAAGGAGCCAGAGCACCACCGCGTTCCCTGCCAGCCCCACCAGGGCCACGATGACTGTCAGCGATTGCAGGATTATGAACTCTGTATAATATTGATGAATGGCCTGGTCACTTTCATTGGTTGGGGTGAAGTTGTTCTCCAAGGCTATCATATCCATGTTCAGAAACACTTCAGTTATGGGCCTGAAAATAAAACAAGATT
>PVJN01034130.1:6210-23075 GCA_004026805.1 Lasiurus borealis | reverse complement strand
ACTGTTAAGTAAGACTTTGAAAGTAAATTTCAATAACAACTTCAAGGAAGGGTTTAAATGAGAGTAACTGGGTTCTGAAATACCAGAAATGTATCGCTCCAAAGAGCAAAATAAATTTTACACTCTCCATGCTTCCCTTTACAGCCGTTTAATAGCTGACCATTGTTTTTTAAAAGGTGATGCCATTTAATTTTTTTTTTCCTTGCACAAATTCAGGTTTCTCTGAGTATGCAAAAATTCCTGTGGAATGATCTTAGCAGAAAATGTACTTTTCTGTAATTATGGTTTCCTCTCCCCATGACTGGGTACATTTTTCAGGTGAAATTAAAAAGTTAAACACCTAAGAGGAACAATCATTGAAAGGTGTTAATAGAAATCATCTCTCTTCATCTTTCTTCTTCTACACAGAGTACCTTAACAACAATTTAAATGTAATCTCATCTGAGAACTCTATGCAAAGTGAATTGAGTTCAGTCCAAATTTCTTGACTGAACTTTCAGCTTAATTCCTGGTGAAAAATACATTCTTTATAGATACCTACATTGTCAATACTGTACATGAGTCTAAGGAAATCATTATAAAGATACAAATTCTATTTGTCTTTTCAAGTTTTAATATATCATTATAAAGTGTGAGATAGAGGGTAGTTATGGACAATGCGTGCCATGTGCTTTAGGTTATTACTTAGAACTGCTGGTTTAGCTATATCTTATTTCCAAAGACAGGACAATTATTTTAAATGAAAACCATTTAGCCATGTGTTAGCCTCAGAATGACCCGAAATGGTCTCTGCACCCTGGAGTTTATACCCTTGTGTGATAGACTGTGTCAGGGTTGGTCTATGTAAGTCCTTCAATACTCCAGAAGTAAAGGTAAGCCATTTCAGAGACTTCTCCCTTGCTCTCTGTCACCTTTTCTGATGGAAGCCAGTTGCAATGTCACAAGTACATTCAGGCAGCCCAGTAGAGAGGCCTATAAGACTAGGAGCTGGGGCATTTTATTTTATTAGTAGAGGCCTGGTGCATGGATTTGTGTACATTGAAAGGAAATTAATTATAAGGTGGCCCATGGGGCAGGACTAGGTAAGACAGGCCAGACATCCCCTGGAGCCAATCTTCCACTCTCTCTCCCCAGACTGCCGTACCTAGGGCAGTGTAAGGCCTCAAAGGGCATCTGCAGAGTGACCAAGGTCCCTCTAGCAGGTGGGGTCCCTTGGCCTGGCCTGTGGGGATTGGGTGGAAACTGGCAGTCCGACATCATCCAAGGGGTCTCAGAGTGCAAGAGGGCACCTTGCAAAGTTGCTGTCACTTGGCAGCTCCTGCATTGAATGTCTGCCCCCTGGTGGTAAGTGTGTGTCATAGCTACCAATGGACGGTCACACAGTCACTTAGTCTTTTATATATAGAGAGAATTTCAAATCTGGTATTAAAAACCTATGCATGATTATAGTTTGAAAATTCTTAATCATCTACTCATAATTATTCTTGTAAATATTCATTGCCGCTATACATATTTGAGAACTGCTTTTAACACATTAAAATCAATTTAAAATTTAAGGGCATATCATAACCTAAATTGTTCTTCCTAGTTAAATCTAATAGTCTATGGCATTAGGAATGCATTAGTACATAATTAAGTTGTAAAATGTCAGGGTAAAGCTCTTTAAATGTGTAGGTGGAGCCAAGATATCCAAGTAAGTTATTTTTGTATCATATTACTAATTAATTTTACAAGTAGATTTGATCTAGTAACTTCTTAAACATTTATATTAGTTGCAATTTTAATAAGGTTAGCATGAAAATCCAAATACTTATCTTCATAATCAAGTAATTTAGAAATGAATCTGGTCTGTTTTTTAAAACATATTTTCACCAAACCATCTTTGTTTTCATAGCTTATCTCTGGTAACATCATTCATTCAGCTTAATTTGACAGATAGGATGTGAAGGTCACCATTTATTTATCTGCTTAAAGAGCCCCTATATCCACAGGCCTTCTTAAACTAATACACACAAAGGGGGTTACTGTGATACTCCTAATGAGAACATTTTCTGCCATATATGTCTTCTCCCATGTGGGACTGTTTTTAGATTAGCTCCAAAGAGTCTTCAGGAAGGAATCTCAAGAGAAGTATTTTAATATACATTTTTTAATTTAATTTTGAAAACTACAGATTTCTGGTACTTTGCTGTCTGTCATTCACCTCTCATGTTAGCCTCTGAGGCATTTAGATAAAGCTAGCACAGGATTATCTGAAAGTTTGAATGGAACAGTAATCAATTTCTCTGAAGGAGCTAAGAGCCTGCAGTGGGCAGTAATGAAACAGCTTAGAAGAAATTTCCTATCTAATTTGCTTAGTTAATACCAGAATTAAAAATATGAAGTACATAAAAGTGCTAAGGTATTATATGTCTATTTTTATTAATCTTGGGACTAATTTTGTTAATTAATAGCCTTCACATCCAAAGCAGTTTTAGATTTATAGAAAAATTGAACAGAAATTATAGTCCCCATATTATCTGCACTCCCATACACACACATATCCACATAGTTCCTTCTAAAATGTACATCTTTCATTAGTTCTTATATTTGTTACAATTGATGAACTAATGCTAATACATTATTAATTAAAGTTCATACTATACATTTGGGCTCACTTGGGGTATTTTGTAATGTGTTCTATGAATTTGGATCAGTGTATAATGACATGGATCAATAATTATGGTATCTTACAGAGCATTTTCACATCCCTAAATTCTTCTGTACTCTTTCTGTGCATACCTCATCCCATCCCAACCCTTGCAACCTCTGATCTTTTTATTGTCTCCACAGTTCTGCTTTTTTGAGCAAATCATATAAGTGGAATCATACAGTGAGAAGGCTCTTCAGATTGGCTTCTTTCACTTAGCAATATGTATTTGTTTTCTCCTTGTCTTTTTGTTGCTTAATAGCACCTTTCTTTTTATCTACACTAATAAAAGAGTAAGATGCAAATTGACCATACCTTCACGACGCCCACCAGCCAATCAGGAGTGAGTATGCAAATTAACCCAACAAAGATGGCATACACAGGCACCTAGTGGCCAGGGGCAGGGCTGGATGCTTGCGTCATCACATGGTGACAATACAGGTGTTCTACACCACCCTAGCCACTCCAGGCTTCTGGGAAGCGTGGGAAGGCAGAAAGGTGGCTCCAGGCCATAGCGAAGGTGGTGCCAGCAGCCAGAGGAAGGAAGGCTCATTCTTGCATGAATCTTTGTGCATTGAGCCTCTAGTTATTGAATAATATCCCATGTACCACAGTTTAATTGTTCACCTAATGAAGGATCTCCTGGTTGTTTTCAAGTTTGAATAATTATTAATAAAGCTGCTATAAACATTTGGATGCAGGATTTTGTGTAGACACAAGTTTTTGACTTCTTTGAGTAAATACCAAGGAGCACAATTACTGGATTGCATAGTAAGAGTATGTTTAGCTTTGTAAATTACCAAAATATTTTCCAAGGTAGCTGTACCATTTTACATTCCCACCGGCAGTGAATGACAGTTCCTCTTGCTTCACATTCTTGCCAGCATTTGGGTAAATGTTTTAGATTAGAGGGATTCTAATAGGTATGTAGTAGTATCTTGTTTTACCTCCCAGCTCCTTGATGACATATTGTATTAAGCATATTTTCATATGCTCATTTGCCATTTTTATTATTTGTTATGGGTCTATTCAAATTCTTGTCCATTTTTTAATTTGGTTGTTTACTTTCATTGTTGAGCTGAATGAGTTCTTTGTATATTTTGGATACCCATCTTATCAAATAGGCATTTTGCAAAGACTTCCTTCCAGTCTATAGCCTATGGAACTAATTTCAAAAATATATTTTAAAATATTCTATCTTGTACTTTATGGAGACATAAAATATGTATTTCTAAGATTCATAAATTACTGAGTTTATAAAACTAAATATATTAATTCACTAAGTTTGCGTATCAAAACACAGGGTCTGGCATATAGTAAGCATTACATAAATGTCAACTATCTTTTATATTGTTTTCATCTAAACACTGCAATGTTTGGATTTTGCCTTTATACTGGCAAACATTTTCTCATAACATAATTCTCATTAAACTAACACAAACCATAAAATTGATAAACTCATGTGATATAGAATGCTTCCATTTTTATGGAATTCATTTAAAAGAACACTACAAAAACATCTAGATGTGACATTTTTGTGTTCGCATTTTACAAAGAAGTTCATCTCCTAATACTAATCTAACATAAATAATGTTTCACTTAAATTTAATTGGGTAGTTATGTCATTTTGTAGTTTCATAAAGATTGAGCAGTGATCCACACTATTGACAAGCAGAAGTGTTTATAAACATTGAATCAATGTATGGTTTACAAAAAGCCAATTTCATTTGTAAATTGTCTACAAATGATTTTATTTACTCTTTTATGAAAGCACTTTGCTTTGAAAATAATCAATATTTTGTCATCTAAATGCTTATCTTCTGGTTCCCAATGACCTCAATTTATTTCTGAGTGTTCCTATTAATACAGATGTTGAATAGAAAAACACCAAAAAATAAAATTCTTTCTATAGCAGAACATTATAGCTCCATGGTTTGTAAGGGACCAAGGAGATCAATTTCTTTCAAGTACCTCAGGGCCACCACCCCCATGGCAAAAAGCCTAATATCCCATCTTCGCTTGAAATACTGCAAAAGATTTCCCTCGGTTACAATGCAGGCCTTTCCAGCTTTTTATGGGACAGAGTTATAAATACTGGAAATATACCCAAAGCAGATTGTGAAAAGACTTATGCCGTAGTAAGTTTGGATATGAACTAGGATGGAAAATAAGAACCAGCAAATATTTCTCTGTAGGCATAGTATCTTTAATCCTTTGATTTAAAAGAATATCTTAGACATTAACTTATAGAATGTGTGAGAATGTATCAAGAATGAAGACTGAGAAAGAAGTTAAAATAATGCTCCAATAATCTAGGAAAGGGCATGGGTGCCTTCAACTACCAAAGCATTAGTCATGGAAATTTGAGAAGATAATAGACCACAAAAGGTATGAAATATGTGGAAATTTCTGGATTTGGCAACTGGTTGACTATGAAGGAATGAAAAGAGAAGAAATGAAATTAAAGATGACTGAGTTTTCTAATATGGGCCCCTGAATGACTACCAGCTGATATTACCACTAGGTAACATTGATAATAAAACTAATGTAAATAATATAAGAAAATATAGGTGTAAAAATAACACATTTTAAAATATAAAATTGTTAAAATTTATTGGGAATATAAATTATTAGCTATTTCACCTTTCCATTTTGTAAAGTTTTAGAAAAATTTTACTCAAAAATCTTAGAATTTTTATATTATGTACAATAAGAATTGTTTACTTAAGTTGACAATAAGTTGGGCCTAATAAAATGTTAAAACAGCAAAAAGATATATAAAACAAAGTGGCAGGACTTCTGTCTACTTTCTTAGAAATATTTCTGATACTTTCTTCTGAGCAAATATTATTATCAAATCTAAGAATTTAAGGATAAAAACAAACCACTGTTCTCCATTCAATATGAATTAAATATAGCCTTTCTTCCCACTCCAGGCCCTGTACAACAACTGAGGTAAACCCGATAATTATTCCATAGGAACCAAAATCAAATATCCTTTATTTTTTGCCAAGTTTTCATGTTGGAGAGAGATGGCAAAATTATTATACAGACTATAAATATAATTTCTGAAAATCCATTTTTCCTTTTCCATATGTACCCTCAAAATATATTTTCTAATTACCCTTTATTAGTGGTTCATAACCTTAGTATACATAAAAACTACCTAAGATACTTGTTAAAATACATATTCCATACAAATACAAAATCTTCTTGTGAAATTCTGTTTCAGTAAAGTAAGTCATACAGGAATCCTAGGGATTTGTATTTTTGTAAGTGCCTCAGAGATTTCCAATGTATTTGTTCCACGTACGACAAGGGAACAACACCATTAAAGAATCACCTTAGAATTCTTTAATCCTTTTATTATAGAGTTTTCTGTTTTGAAGCTGTAATCTGAAGTTTTAATTTAACAAATGTTCTTATTCATTTTTGTTATGCTTTTAATCTTGCAAATACTTTCATTATATCTAGTCGCCCTGCGTACGAATCTGTGTGCCAGTTGCTCTCTGTGGGGCCTAGCTGCTCCGTGCTCACTGCCCAGGGGCTCTCACAGCCAAGAGGCCCATCCACAGCCAGGTGCGAAATGCTTGCCTCCTGACAAAGCAAGCATTTTACCAGGCTGCTCACACTGCCTACTTTCAGCAGCCACCCCTTTCTCACCCTCTCCCCAAGACTGGGAGACTCTGGCAGGGAGGAGAGGACTGGACACTGCCATTTTGTGGCTTTGGGCACTGCCATCTTTGTAATGGAGCAATGGTTAATTTGCATATTATCTTTTTTATTTGATAGGATTGTCTACAACATGCCTTTCTATAGTCAAAATTCATAATGTACACACTAAGGGCAGGATATCTGGGCCTGGAGCAGACTAGTGTAATTCCACATTTGCTGCCTAAAACATTTATGCAAGGTAGCAAAATCACCATCACTGCTTGCAAAGAGTACATCAAATTGGATAAAACCATTCTGAAGAATTGGAGAGACTGTAGTCCTTACTTTGCACTGATGAAGCTTTTAAATATTTTATTTGCCTGAAAGATGTATTTTTCATGTTTTTTTTAATAAAAGCAACAAAGGTGAGTGCATTTATTTTCAGATCCAACAATAGTCTGTTTAGGAGGTAAACAACAGCAATGTCCACCCACCCAGATCTTTCTGAGTGAGTGGAGATCATTGCACAAGAAGCAATTTACAGAAGTATTGAGAATACTTCTAGTTACCTCAAGGAGTTTACTTCAAAACCATTCTGTGTTTTTTCATCATCCTTCCTAGGGTATATCCTCCCATGCATGATACTAAAATGTAAAACAAGTAAGCATGCCACGTAATCACTTAAGACTACAAACTCAACTCATTCTCTAGCCCTATGATTCTCTGAACAGGTGCTAATTTGCTCTGACTTGCAGACTAGCAACCAGAAAGCATCAACTGATAAATACCAACACTTTCCTATGTCATTAGCAGCAGCTGCCAGAATAATGAAACATCTGGCATCTTCTTTTACTGATTAAACAGGTCATTCCAAAGACCTGTCATCCAGCACATGAACATAAAAACTGGAGCCTACACTTTTTCTTTTCTTTTATTCATGTATTGCAGATACTGGGGCATTCTACAGGTGAAATTGTCAAAATAAGAATAAGGTTAGCCCTAACAGGTTTAGCTCAGTGGATAGAGTGTCAACCTACGGATTGAAGGGTCCCAGGTTTGATTCCAGTCAAGGGCATGTACCTTGGTTGCAGGCACATTCCCAGTGGGGGGTGTGCAAGAGGCAGTTGATCGATGTTTCTCTCTCATCAATGTTTTCAACTCTCTATTCCTCTCCCTTCCTCTCTGTAAAAAATCAATAAAATATATATTTTTAAAAAGAACAAGGTTAAATGATTACAGATTTACTGTACTGAGCAAAAAGAAATTAAAATAGACTTAATAAGGGTTCAAAGAAAAAAATCGTAGATATTGAAAATAACTGCTATAATTTAAGATTTGAGGACAAGTAACAAGTCAATAAATTTTACATGTCCTATGTAAAATTAAATTAAAACTTTAAATAAAATGTGTGCACAAATGTTCTGATATATAAAATATTAGGATAATGAATTAGAAGCTGGAGAGTTCTCTATTTTACTTTAAATAGATTATTCCTAGTAATCTATAATGTAAACATTTTCTGAAAAGAATTAGTGGTTTTCTAGAATATTAATAAAACATGTTAAGGTGTATTAGGATGTTAAAGAAGATGCTTTATCTTAAGACTTTTATTTCTCTTACTTTTAAATTAAAATTGATAATATATTTAACAAACAATTTGGAAACATAATGCAATTTAATGTGAATAATAGCAAATGATTCATTCAAAGAAAAAAAAGCCAAATTTTAATCCTGATATGATGGAGTCTGGACTCTTTGTTACAGTTTAGGAAATAAACCAGAGATTAACTGAGAAGATTTTGTTAAACATTCATAAAACATGCAGCTGGGAAAACAGTTGTGATTCTGGAAAGGAAATAGAAAATATTTTGCCACCCAGTACAGACATGTTTCTGCACATGGAATATGTATGTGAAGTACTGGTCATCTCTCATTGAAAGAGAAAATATGGGAAATTGGAAAAGAAACAGAAATGAAGGATGATGAAGAAACATGGCGAAGAGAAGAACATAGTTTCATTAATACACTAAAAAATTAAATGTTTTTTTCATGCAGAACCAATGACTGAGAAGCTAAATTATTTAAAATAATTCATGAAAGAAATAGCCAGGATAAATATTTCCTCTTTTATGCTAAAATTAGGAGAAAAAAACATTTCATAACTATAATTACAAAAAGAATATTTTATAATCACATTGAAAATTTATAGCTAATATTACGTAACAGGTTTTTACAAAGAGAAAAATAATATTTTGATATATATATCCCCCACTTTCCAATAAACCCTCAGAGACTCCTGATATAGAGAGAGGCTGAATTGGAACAGTGTGACAATTATTATGTACCTCATATTTCACTTCTGAACAAGTGACAAGTCATGTCTTAGTAGGAAAGTGGATAACAGAGATTTTCAAAATTTGTTCTATGAAAAATAGTTCCATTGGATATTAATATCTATTATGGGGACATAAAAGGGCTCTGTTACCAAGACATTTGAGAAATTCTAAGATAAATAGGTTTCTACATTGGACAGGTAGTCTGCACCCTTAATATGCTAAAATATATTTTAAATCTCTTGTGGAGTCTCTTGTGTGAGTCATTTTCAAACATATTTGACTTCAAAAAGCACTCTTTTCTCAGATATCCTTTACAACTAGCTATCCAAAGCACAGCTTTTGCAGAACATCATTATCAGGCATTATAAACAGAAGTTCTCTCTTATAAATATTTGAAAATTTCAAAATGTGGCTAATATCAATAATAAATGTATTGCTTTTCTATAACTAAATATTATTTACTGCATAGTTTAAGAAAAAGGTAGTTAGACCAGTTTTATTATAGATACTTTAGGATACTGTGTTAACAATTATGACTATGTCCAGAGATTTAAGTAAATTTCCCATGAAGATTATCACACTTTGGGGAATGCTTCTTACTTGCTCATTAAAGCAAGCTTCCTATTGTTTTACCTAAATAAGCTTGGGAACTGAATGATTTTGATTGGCTATAATTCAATCCCATTTCAAAAATCTCCAAAACCTTTAACATTGGAATCCACTCATTTAACAAAATTTTAAATGTAGAATACAGCAATGCCAACTATAGGCACTATGCTGTACAGCAGGTGGATCTCTAGAACTTGCCTTAATTAACTTAAACCTCATATCCATTGGACAGCTTCCCATTTCCCCTCCCCATAGCCACTGGCACCCATCATTCTCTCTTCTGCTTCTATGAATTTTACTATTTTAGTTACCTCATATAAATGGAATCATGCAGTGCCGGGGTTCTTTTCTCAGCCTTACAAAGGGTTCAGCATTCTGGAGAAAGGGGCTGCACGTAGATGATTAAGAAGTCTGGAAACAAAAGATAATTTTAAAAGGCATTGGGGGTCAGAGGATTTTCAGCTAAAGGAGCTAAAGACTACCCTCCTTGACTCAGGACCCTGCTTTTATTTAACACAACTTGTCCTAAGGCAAGGTGGAGATAATACACTTCAAAGGGTAGGGTACAGAAGCATTGTTAGTTTGGGGAATAGCCTACAGCTGTTCAGGTGTTTGGCCAATAGGAGGCAATAAAATGCCCTGATCTTTCTGGCAATTAACAATTATCCTATTCAGGTTTGGGGGAAGTGCCATTTAGCTGTTCCAACAGGTAAACTACATATATGGCTCACCCTTGTTGAGCTACTCATTTCACTAACCTTTTGGTGAAACTCCTGTAATTATTGCATGCTGGAATTGGTTCCTGGCAATGCAGTACTTAACTTTCTGTGATTGCCTTGCTGATCATAATGCCCTCCAGATTCAGCCAGAATGTCACAACTAGCAGGATTTCCTTCTTTTCTGTACCTGAATAATATTTCCGTGTGTGTGTGTGTGTGTGTGTACCATTTTCTTTACTCATTTATCAATACATGCATAAATTGTTTCTATATTTTAGCTACTGTAAATCATGCTGCAATGAACATGGGAATATGGATATCTCTTCAAGATACTGTAGTGATTTTGTTTCTTTTGGATATAAACCCAGAAGTGGGATTGCTGAGTCACAGGGTAGTTATATATTTTTTTTAATTTTTAAAAATATATTTTGTTGTTTTTTTACAAAGAGGAAGGGAGAGGGATAGAGAGTTAGAAACATCAATGAGAGAGAAACATCGATCAGCTGCCTCCTGCACACATACCCTTGATCAAAATCGAACCCAGGACCCTTCAGTCTGCAGGCCAATGCTTTGTCCACTGAGCTAAACCAGTTAGGGCTTTTTTAAAAATTTTTTTATGAACCTTCATATTGTTTTCTATAGTGGATGCAACATTTTATATTGCTACTAACAGTATATAGGAGTTCCAGTTTCCCTAGAGCCATGTTAGATGTTCTTACCACACACACACAAAAAAAATATCAAAAATCTGTCTGAAAAAAATCCTATTAACCATGTAAGTCATATCCTAAAATAAAATAGTATGCCTAAATGATTGAAGAGATTTGGGAAGGTAAATTGGGGTCCCAAAATTGTTTCATTATCTATATTCTTTATTTTTCTATCACCCTACACCAATTAAAAGCCAAATAAACAAAAAATGCATATACAGATTCATCATTTTAAAACTTTTGGTTAAAGAGGTTTTCAAACTCACAGAACTGTATGATAAAACCCATGTATGCATCTCCAATATTGCTACCACTATTTGTCAATCTTGTCAGTGGTTTCATTTAATGGAAACATTATATATGACAAATATTCTTGAAAACTTCTTGGAAACTCTAATATTTAAATTTTTATATGATAAAGTGCTGAAACCTTTGGAGTTTTCTGACAAATGATGTTTAATATATTGTAAAACTTTAAAGTTTCACAAGTTAGAGTAGAATGCGGCTTTTCCCAACATAATGAATTATAACTTTCACTCTTGGGCTGGCAGACAGAGAAACCATTACTTAGCTTAATTCCTCTGCATCTTGCTTGAAAAGTGAGCATTGCATGTAATAGAGCTTTCTTGTTTTCGGAATAGAATTTTCATTAAAATTCTACTGTAGATAGATTGGTGTACCATGCATAATATCTGTAAGAAATTTTATGCAGTATTAATTTTTATGTAAACCTTAAAATCCTTAGTTTATGGTGAATATTATCCTTAAACTTCTTAATTACAGTAAATCTTTAGGCTGACAAAATATTTTTATGCCATGCCATATATAATCATGATGAAAAATGGCATTTAAACACTTTTTACAGGAGATAGCTGAAAAATTTTAATGAATATTATTTGCTACTCTGCAAAAAAATGCTGATAAAACTTATTCCTATTATTCTTATGGTAGTAAAAATATCTAATTAGCATAGACTAGAGACACATGCTACTGTTTTATTCTCTCCAGAAGATGAATTCCATAACATTAATTTTCCAATGTTTATTTCCATATGATATGACATGGGAACTGTCTTTATATTTCTTCAGTTTTAAGATATTTAATTCCCTTATCCTTATCATTGGTTATATATTGCAGCACATCCTAGGTAAAACTAATAGTATTCCATTAGGAAATTTAGAATTTTAATGTTTTATACTGATTTTAAGAATATAGGAAACCACTGACTAAATAATAATTTATAAATTTTGCAACAACCATAAAATTGTAATAATATTGTTGCTGTTGTAAATTGTGCTGCTATGAACATAGGGTGCATAAATCCTTTCTGATTGGGGTTTCTACTTTCTTAGGATATATTCCTAAGAGTGGGATTACTGGGTCAAATGGGAGTTCCATTTTTAATTTTTGAGGAAACTCCATATTGTTCTCCACAGTGGCTGCACCAGTCTGCATTCCTACCAACAGTGCACAAGGGTTCCTTTTTCTCCACATCCTCGCCAACACTTGTCCTTTGTTGATTTGTTGATGACAGCCATTCTGACCGGTATAAGATGGTATCGCATTGTCGTTTTGATTTGCATCTCTCGGGTAATTAGTGACTTTGAACATGTTTTTATGTGTCTCTTGGCCTTCTTCTGTCGTCTTTAGAAAAGGTTTTATTTAGGTCCATTGCCCATTTTTTTATTGGATCGTTTATCTTCCTTTTGTTAAGTTGTATAAGTTGGCTGTAGATGTTGGATATTAAACCTTTATCAGTGATAACATTTGCAAATATGTTCTCCCACATAGTGGTCTTTCTTGTTGTTTTGTTGATGGTTTCTTTTGCTGTGCAAAAGCTTTTTATTTTGATGTAGTCCCATTTGTTTATTTTCTCTTTAGCTTCCATTGCCTTTGGAGCAATATCAGTGAAGAAGTTCTTTCAGCATATGTCTGAGATTGTGCTGCCTGTGGATTCCTCTAGTATTTTTATGTTTTCCCATCTAATGTTTAAGTCCTGTATCCATTTTGAGTTTATTTTTGTATTTGGTGTAAGTTGGTGGTCCAGTTTCTTTCTTTTTTTTTTTTTTTTTTTTTTTTTGCATGTATCTGTCCAATTTTCCCAACACCATTTGTTGAAGAGGCTATCTTGGCTCCATTGTATGTTCATGCCTCCTTTGTCAAATATTAATTGCCCATAGTGGTTTGGGTGGATATCTGGATTCTCTATTCTATTCCATTGGTCTATAAATCTGTTCTTGTGAAAGTGCCAGGCTGTTTTGAGAACAGTTGCTTTGTAATATAGCTTGAAATATGCTATTGAGATCCCACCTACTTTATTCTTCTTTCTCAGAATTGCTGTGGCTATTTGCAGTCTTTTTTTGTTCCAGATGAATCTTTGAAGAATTCTTTCTAGGTCTGTGAAATACATTCTTGGTATTTTAATGGGTAGGGCATTGAATCTATAGATTGCTTTGGGTAGTATGGCCCATCAGCAGATGAGTAGATCAGAAAACTATGGGACATCTACACAATGAAATTCTGTGCTGCCATTAAAAAGAAGGAATTCTTACCATTTGCAGCAACCTGGATGGAATTGGAGAGCCTTATGCTTAGTGAAATAAGCCAGTCGATGAAAGAGAAACACCACATGATCTCACTCATTTGTAGATAATAAAGAACATTATAAACTGATGAACAAAAGGATAGACACAGAAGCAGTAAAGCATCAAACAGACTGTCAAATTACAGCAGGAAGTTTAAGGAGAGGTGGGGTACATAAAAAAATCAACCAAAGGACTTGTTTGCATGCATATAAGCATAACCAATGAACACAGACACTGAGAGGGGGTGGGGTTCCTGGGAGGGAGGGGGCAATGGGGAGATATGTATACATGTAACACAATAAAAAAATTGTAATAATAGCTCTCATTTTAAGGACCTGAATTCAGGCATTGCTAATTTACTCTCTCTTGACCTCCAGAAATTGAGGATAATAAGTGATTTACATGAAGTCATAGTAAGAAACACTAAAATGTACACTCAGGCTGCCTAGTATTAGAATTCAAGCCTTTAATTGCTCATTGTGCTGAATTGGCTGCCAGTCGTCCTCACCTTAATCAGAATAGGCAGCTGCTGAAACAACACAGCTGAATACAATGAAAGTTGATTGTGCTCTCTTATGGTTGGCTGTGGTTAGAGGGCCCTGTTTCACTGTGGTCACTCAAGGACCCAGCATCCTTTCATCTAAGGTCACCATCATCTTCAACAGGAAGCCTTCCTCCAAGTTTTCCACCAAAGGGGAACAATGGAGAATCTCTATGAGGAGATTTCTTCCCAGGTCTAGAACTTTGATACATCATTTTCTGCCCACATGCCCTTGCCAGAGTTTAACCTCAGGTTCCTGACTTGAAAGGCTTAGAAATATAATTTAGCTGTGTGTGTGTGTGTGTGTGTGTGTGTGTGTGTGTGTGTGTGTAATATTAGCCCTTAAAAAGAAGGAAATGCTGACATTTGTAACAACATGAATGAACCTGGATGACATTAAGTGAAACACTGAATGATAGCGTTTGCATAAACAATCAAACTCACAGAAATAGAGAGTAGAATTGTGGTTGCCAAGGGCTGGGGATGGGGAAAAATGGAGAGATTTTGGTCAAGGGAACAGAATTTCAGTGCTGCCACACTGGCTTCCACTCATTGAAAAGAAAATAGAGTTGAACACTTACCTTGCAAGAATGCAAGCATAAGGCCTGGAGATTCAATGTACAGCAATGTGCACTTAGTTAATAGTTTTGTATCAAATACTTAAAACTTACTAAGAGTAGATCTTAAGTAGTCTCACCACACCAGAAAAAAGATAACAGTAATTATGTGAGGTGGTGGATAAGTTAATTAGCTAGACTGTGGTATTTCACAATACAGTGGTACCTCGAGATACGAGTTTAATTCGTTCCGTAACCTTGAGGCGTGGGAAATTATGAGACGCTTGAGTCGTGGTAAACTGGTGGGTCGTGTGCAGCCAGCCAATCCACGCAATTACTCATATCTCAACTGTTGCTCGTATTTCAAAACAAAAATCACTCGCTCAATGGCTCATATCTCAAAAATCTCATATGTTAGGGCACTCGTATCTCGAGATACCACTGTATTTATGTATAGCAAGACATCAAGTTGTACATCTGCAATACAATGAGAGAGGGACATTGATCAGCTGCCTCCTGCACACCCCTAGTGGGGAAGTGCCTGCAACCAAGATACATGCCCTTGAAGGAAATCAAATCTGGGACCGTTCAGTCTGCAAGTTGATGCTCTAGCCACTGAGCCAAATCAGTTTTGGCCCAAATATTAAATACTCTTACGCTTTCATATTTCTCATGTTCTTTGTTTTCTAGAAATCATATACAAATAACAGATAAAAATGTAAAAGTATGACCTGGAATTTCAAAATTCCTAGAAATAAATGGTATGAAAAGTTTTTAAAGTTCAGAATAATATTTAAAACTGGATACCATCTATCCCAGAAAGCATGAAATGAGGAAAAGAAAATCAGAGAGCTTTTGCAATTCAGCAGGTTTCACTGTACTGAGTTCAATGATCAAAGTTAACTCTCTTTAGTAGGATATATTATATTATACATTGAAACTTAAATGTATTAAGGCAGGAGTAGAGGGAAACTAAAATCCTTTGACTCCTCTGCCAATCTTCAGCTCTCTGGTTGATGAGTTCTATAGCATTTGGCATCTGTTCACTGAGTGCTGCTAAATGATCAGATGTTCTCATCACTCATTCTTTATGTTTATGTCATCTCAAGTAATCATACTCAGTATTAATATACAGACAGTAATTTTTCAAACATTTTGGTTGAATCTCTGTATCTGTAGTACATTTGCACGAGAAAACTAAATTAGTCTTTGTTTTAAAATGAGCCTCCTAATAAAACAAATATATTACTACCTGCTCAGAGGAAATTCCATCTTAACATGGACATTGGATTTTATGAAAATTAGGAAATAATGTGGCATTATTTGCCCAAAATAAAAGCATTTTTTGCTTATGAATACACAATTCTTGCAGTGTTTGAAATCAAGTTATTGTCAACTGTTTCTATCAAAATATTGTATAAGCTTAAATTTTAAAATGTTAACCGTAGTCTATATGGGCTACTTTATATTCCGTGCATCTTAGTTTTTAGGTTCTTTGCTAATTCTTGGTCTGACAGCATAGATCAACTCTTACCTGTAGGGAAAAAGGTAGAGAGTGCATGTATGTACTTGTTGCTTGTGATTTAACACCTGCTACCCGAGGAAAGTAGGTACTAAAGCTGCAGGGCTGTAATTCTTATTCTTTTTTCAGTAATATTAAGAATAATTCAGTAGTATTTCTATTCTATAAAAGCCTGATTAGACCCTTAACTACTCTTTACCCTCAAAAAAACCCCAAAAACTGGCCCACATAGATGATTTTATTTCAAACAGGAAGAGCTCTAGCCAGCTGTTAATTGTGGAGGAGACTGATAATAATTTTAAATTGGCTAGACCACAGCTACATTGATGGAGAGCAATAGAGGTTGGGAAATGAGATGTAGTGCCATGAGCTAGAAATCCTCATCCAACCAGAACCAATCTCTCAAAACCTCTTTCGTCTTCAATATGGAGTCAGAGAGCTCCCTTTATGAGCTCAGGTACCCTAGTCTTACTTGCCCCTAAACTATAGCTACATTTTGCATTTATTTCCAAAATTTTACTTTTTATATTTAGGAATTTAATCCATCTGTATTTTATTTGTGTATGTCGCAGAAGGTAAGTGTCCAAATCTATTTTCCTTTCAATGAGTGGGAGCCAATGTGTCAGCATAACTCAGTAAATAAAATATCCTTTCCACTCAATTGAAATACTGGCTTTTACAGAGACTAAATTTCTGTAAATATCCTGAGCTTTTTCTATCCCATTTGGAACAATTGGTTCACTTCTCTTACTTTACCACATTGCTCAATTATTTTACTAGGCTTTAAGAATAAGTCTTAATGTCCAGTAAAATAAGCTCCATCACTATTTTAAAAAAAAATCACTGTGGACAACACTCTTGTGAGGCTGAAAGCTTATAGTCATACTACCTAAAGTCACGAAAATGTAACTCCCTTCTTGGATAGTGCTAACTCTCATGTTGC